>DWGJ01000369.1:0-32250 GCA_018246895.1 Aspitha aspitha aspitha
GACCAGGAGGTTCCAGTCTAGCTGGAATAGAAACGGTGGCAAGAGCCCTGCGTATCAAGTCGTTAAGGGTACCGTGGTGATATAATCTGCCAGCGCTCCTGATACAGGACAAACCATGTCGACGTAACTCGTGCCTAAGTTAAATTAATCCATTTTATGAAATAACTAAAATAAATTACTTCTACAAATTAGTAGGGTCCATACGAAGTTGTTATCGTGAATCAATAAGAAGCTATTTGGACGATTGATTTAATTGTTCTTGTTTCTAATTGAATTTAAGATTTCACGAAATATGTTTCTATTCAAATTAAGTAGTTTCATTAATATGTCAAGTATGTTTCTCAACTTGTATATATGTGATAGAAAGCAATTACGTTACGAGACGGTCGTTAAAATTAGATTACAAATAAATACCATTATCGACTGATGCAAAGTACCAGGGATAATTTAGTTTGAAATGTATCATTTAATTAAAGGTCAAATTATATATCATCAGAATACAAAACCAGATTACAGACCTTTATATCGAATCAGCAAGACCGAAAAAAAAATTAAGCTTCTTCTGTGAGATAAATTTAAGCTTCTCTATAAATGGACCCATTAATGTATAGGGTATTAATTAGTATCAGAATTAAAAAGTGGTGGCTATTAAGAGAGAGTTAAATAAAATGGAGCATGTTTTAATGAACCTTATCTTCATTTCTACTTAATTTAACAATCTTTCTTACAGTTCCCTTTGATAGCCATGACGCCTTACAGATACAGGAGCCAATGCTTTTAGACGTTAAAGTAGCTCAACTTACTAGCAAGGATAATAATATGTTGTATAATTAATGTGACTAAGTATACTGACAGTGTATTAAAAAAATCCTGTGTATTGAAAAACTCTGAGAAACTTAAAGTAAGGAATCCTCATCACTTTTTAAATATTGAAATATTTTCATATAAATTTTCATCTCTTATTTTATTTGCAAATGAAGACTGTGTATTAATTAGGTACCTACAATTTAGCAATAATTATATATCATTTTCATAGGTCTCGGCTGGTTTACTGGCTAATCAACCGGAATGCTGGGCTGAACATATTTTAAATGAGCATTACAAATCTGTGTACTTACGTCAGTATGTATGTGAACAGTAAATATACATATATACGACTTTATACGAGTAAATGTATAATAATTACTCCATATAATTTAAGGAAAATATTCGAAGTTTGCAAAAATTTTAAAAACATTTGCCAATTTACATTTCCCGATATACTCGTAAATCTTCTTATTTGTTAGGAACGTGCGTTAACAACCAAACCGTCCGACCCCTCGATACAATAGCATTATGGCTAAGAAAACAAACAAAAACAGGATTTCGGTGTAATCTCCTATTCTTACCGGCTTATGTGATGCCAAAATGCTTCGTACGTTTCGCATTTGTTTAAAATCAGAACATCGTTCAATAGACACATCGATAAAATACTTGAAAACTTCCGGTCGACTAGCTCGTGAATAATCGGTGCGCCTTTTATTTCCTTCCCTGTGGATCGTAGGTGATTGTGTGAAATTGTAAAGTCGGATACGAATTTACGGTTGCTATTGATATTGAAAGATATAAATCTCTCTAATAGCACGCGCGTTACCTTATAAATTGAAGGCGTGATTGTAAAATTTGCACCATTGTATAAGTTGCTCGAAACACATAATGTCTCTAAGTGAGTCACAAAGCTAGCCTCTAGGATCCGCCGTAATAGATAAATTATGGCCTATCATTTATTAAAGAGACGAGTGATATTTATCTTTGTGCAACTTTATTATTATGCACTTTCCATGAATTTTTATTTACGAATGTATGTCATATTCGGGATCTGTGCTTCCTGCACAGCATTTTGTATTTTTTGCGACAAAGGAAAAGGTATTTTTAAAATTTTTAGCTAATCGAACCTCATAGCTAACGAGAAAAGAATCGAAGATAATGATGATCTGCTTTGGGAATCAGTTTATCACAATAGCGTTAAAATTGGAAACATTGGTTTAGGAAAAAAAGGCGTTTTGTATTTATTTTCACACTTGTCAGTTTCAAATTTTTAACTCATTTTGTAGCAGGTAATAAAACGTGTATGTACTTATAATGCTTCTTTACGCGTGTAGCGTGTACCTATAATTTTATAAATATTTAAACGGATGAAAATTGAAAAGGGCCTTTAGGTACTTGTAATCTTATACAATAATTTGTGGCAGCTAATCTTTCTATTTTCTTACTATTAATTCTTCTAGTTATCTGGCAATCCTTTTGTGAACAATATGAAATTTAGTATTAGTGAACAAATAACGGTTTAGTAAGGTTCTCTAGAAAATCAAAAAAATAACAAAAAAAATCCTGTTCCATTGACCGTGACGCAACAATTGTTTAGTAGTTTGCCGAGGGACCCCTAAGTCCATCTTGTTGACTTCGACACAACAAAATTAAACATGCGAAAAAAGTTTAAGGTCCTTAAGAAGATTGAAGGACGGGTTCTATTGTGAATATTGTGTAATGTAGCGAGACGACACCGTAGCGATAGTCTAAAAGTTTTGTGTCCACAGTGTTCCATCAGACGATGATCTATCAGCGAAACTATTTTCGAGGGTATACTCCTTGCAGGTAAAACCCTTTTTGCACAATTCACGGTAACGGACAATAAGCCTGTTGTCGCCACACTTGTCTCGCCGGCACACTCCAAAACAGAACCAATTTCACGTTCGGTTGCGTATTGAAAACACCTCATTAATTTTGTGTGCAAATTCACTAAGCAGATGTAAAATTGTACACTACGAGTTAATCACCGTGAAATAGCTCGTTTACCAACTGTTTTTAAATCTAAACGACAGTTACTAAAATGTAGTATCTAGTAGGTACATTGGCATAACAGCAACCCAAAAGTAATTGCAAATTAAAACGAACAGAATTAAGCGACAAAATAAATTCCACATGAATACCGATAAAAAAGTAGAAGGAACGCTGACACTGACATAATTTGGGATAAAATATACGCTAGCATTAATATATATTTATATGTTCATTATTTTATTAATAATATACAAAACTTTAAACGAATGGTTTGTCGAATTCTGTATACCAACAAATTTATTAAACTAAGACATCCGACAACTATAATGAATTATTGAGATATGTAATGTTAAACATGTAATAAAGAATCTATTGTCATAAATAACAAAACACCCGTCAGATAAGAGAGCGCGACTAATCGAATCACAATAACTCCAAATGAGCTATCATTGATGGATCTAACCAGCTTTAGAAAAGAATTAAACTAAGAAAAGCGAACATGTCTCTACCTAATGATAATATTTTAAATAACACAATGATGTATGGGTGTATTTAACATAGTTTACTACGTAAATTCTTGTTTATCATCATTGCATTTTAATTTATAAATACCTTGTTACGAACTTTAAAATTAGTAAGGAATTCTTTAGTAATACATATACATATACATAATCGTCACGCCAGGTCCCTAACGGGGTAGGCAGAAAGCGGCGAGTTCTATAGTTGACAAAGGATTTTTTGTGAGTCAACCATTTAATTAATGGAAAAAGAAGAACTTGTCCGAAAGGAAGGAAATCTAGTGTGCTTGTCCTGTAAATTATATATATCTAGCTGTCGCTGCGGCTTCGTCCGCGTGGAAATCAAAATTTTCCCGTTTTTGCAACACTTGTCATTGCTGCTCCACTCCTATTAGTCATAGTGTCATGTTATATAGCCTTCATCAATAAATGGACTATTCAACACAAAAATATTTTTTCAAATCGAACCAGTAGTTCCTGATATTAGGGCGTTCAACCAAACAAACTCTTCAGCTTTATTATTTTAGTATAGATATTATTAATATAGAATACGACAATACAATCTAATTCTAATATAAGTACACATAATGTACTGGCAAGTAAATAAAAAGCTTAAAAAGTGGTTATACACGTTTTACAAATTTCATTTAGTGACGGAGGATGCATTGGAATTAATAATCAAATTATTTTCACACGATCGATCGAGGTTTTGTTTTTGATCTCCCAATTTCGTAGTATCGGCTGCGACCACAAACCATGAAAAAAATTGAGCTTGAATTTTTTGAATTGTAAAAAAAGTCGGCTTGGCTTAAGAAGAGGCGTGGTGGACATCGCTCCTGGAAATTATGGCAATTTTGACACCTAAGGAGTGCTAAGTTTTATGCTGCTCCCTGTAATTTTGCCGACGTGTGCTGACGTGCACGAGGGCAATCACACCAGTTTGTGTGTTCTATAGGAATTATGCGCGGAGTTTCCTATGTCCGTCGTAATTCTCACGTTTTATAATAATGTTCACGTTCCGCACAGTCATTCGATTTTAATGAGGAAGCCAATGGTATTCTCTCAGTATCTTAGGATCTACTGGTCTAGCCACGTATAATTTGTTCAAGAAACATATAATTTTATTATAAATCACAGTTGCGTTACGTATTGTGGGTGAAAGTGAAAACTGTCGTGCTCAAAAATAAGGAAATTTCTTATGTATTTACTTCGAACTACATTTGGAATGTTTAGCGAGTATGCTGAAGTATTTTTTTGTATAAATTTGTGGATTAATTTCACTAAAAGAAGAGTAAACTTTAGTCTTGAGGCTGTGGTTTATTTATTTTTTATAAGAACAAAAAACAGTAGCGAAATATAAAGAATTGCTGATTGCTCGGCAGCTATTACCACACTATGTAATTTAGAAAGAACCTATGATTAAAGCAAACGCTGCCTACCTGTTAAATTAAATTAGGCTTTTTAAGGGTGGCGCTGGTAACATTCCATTGCTTGGCATCGAATTAAAAAAACTTGAAATAGAGAAAAAAAGGTTTAATTTAAGAACTCTCTGTATTAAAACGCACGTGTTAATAGTTTTTGTGCTTGCTTATTTTTTACTATGCAAAGCTTAATTTAATGTTAGTGTCTTGATAGTAGTATTAGTATTTACTAAAACCGACTGTGTAATTGTAGTGTATGAATATTGATCGCTCGTGCAGTTGCTTTCTTATTATTACCTACTTCCGTTTTACCTCATAATGTAAATCACTATGGTCTTTGGCAGCTTGCAAATTCATTCAACATAGCATCGGCCAGCAAAATAAAAGCATATTCGTTTCATTCTCGTATTCAGCTTTACACATTACCACAGGCAGCGGTCAAAGATTCTCAAAATCTACCTACCTCCTATAACAGCAGCGGTCTGCGCCCTCGTTAGTAAGAAGTTACAGCGCATTGTGGAGCACAATGGAAGGAGGAGCATCGCCCCCGGCCGGCCGCGTGGCTAAACACTGACAGATAACGTAGGCGCTTGGAGTTTGGCCATTCTATATATCATAATTTACCAATTTCGTAAAAAGTGCGTACGTAGGATTATGTTAACGAAATAAACTTGAATATTTGTACCGGTTTTCAGCTGTTAACACACCATGCATGTCGAAAAACCGTTTAGTTCAATCTTTGAAGGATTTTAATGTTTTGCGAGATTTATGTCCATAGAGAGATACGGTCACAAGCTTTTTCAGCCGGTTACGTGGAAAGCTGGTCTTAATTATTACAATATGTACAATGTCAACTTAATAATTAATTATTATTATCATTATTATGTGCAACCAACAGCTAATATCAACAGCAGGATATATCATTGGTCGTACAGGCGAGAGTACACACGCAGCGACGAGTAACCGATACGCATGTGATTACCTTATCGTTGCGCATGATCTGCATCGAGCATCTCCGGGCAGCCTCACGCGACGGATTCGAGTTGCATTGGATCGCCACGCAACCGATATGTCGTGTGCAAACGATAAGCCATTTATTTGTTTATTTCAAACTTATCAACAACACAATACCTACACTTGGATCGGAATTTCGCCTTAGTCACATTAGTAATTATAATTACAGTCATAACAGAAAGATAAAATTAAACTAGATACATAGCGATTATCCAACAATAGCATTAATTTACACAATGTCTTGAATCCAATAATATGGCGAGTATTGCTAGATTTTTGCGCCTTGTTGCTTTAGGATAAAAGATTCTATCTATATAGCGTCTAGATTACTAACAAAACAATATCAAACAGCTGGCGCATCGATCCAACTTCGGATTACCGTAGATGGTATGACGGCTAAACCGGCCGGATCGTCATACGCCTCGACCATTCTTTTAAATGGTCATAATTGGTCAAGCGAGCTTTAATATACAGCACTCGGTCATTAGAACAGCATAGCATTTAACCGCGTTAAACGTGACTGGAATCAAGAGTCTAATGTAAAGGATTATTGCTCGCATTCAGTATACTGTTTTGGTTTACATAATCTCAATGATTAATATTTTGCTGTTGCAGTTGCTCTAAATAAATAAGTTTAGTCTCAAGACACTTCGCGTTCGGAGGCAAATTAATATAAAACAAAAAACGCGAAAAGTCCGATTACTCGTGCGATCTGCTCAGGCACGTTGAAAGCTGTGCGTGACTGAATATTCAAAACTTATAACGCACTGGTCCCTAGATGTTTAAGTACTCCCGGTGTCAGAGGCGATGAAGTGATAAAGATGTTTATTGATGATCTTTGGTTACATTAATTGCCAACAGCGGCGGCGCTTGTGTTACGACGACGTCGCGCCGAGTCAACTCGAGCGCGAATGACAAAGATTCCAGGATCGATACGCAATCCGACGTCGGTCGGCTGCCTTTGATCTCTTCCATTGAAGAGTTCGACGACCAATCAAAATATTGGCGAAACATTATTTTGAAACATGTAAATTAAATTCGCAATTTATTTTCTGTGAAGTTCTGTTTTAAATATGAAACCATCAAAAATACAATATCTGACTATAAGGTATCAATGAGTGCCTGATGTGGAAAATTAAAAAGCAATTTTGTTTACGGACCTGTTGTTACGTACACGAAGCCCGAGTATTGCTTTATATTAAATGTGTGTATAAACTGTAAACTAGTTTATTGATAAACGAATAACTACTACATACCTACTACTAAATGTTGTCTTTGCGATATAAGGATCAGGAATTCGGTGGCCACTTTGGATTGTTTATTTAAACAAAACAATGAATACCAGTAGTCATCATACCGAAAAAGGCCGTGGAAGGATAACTCGTGCTGTGGCGCGTCTATGCTGTGCCCGGCGAGAATCAACACTGGCATTTTGATCAAGGTCACACATCCGTAGCGCTTGGGGGTTTCGATACAGATACCACATTAATGAACTGGGCTTGCAAGCAATTCATACATTTAAAAAAATAATTACGTTGGCGGGGCGCCGTATTGGTCGTGATAATGAACATGGCGCATGGCGGCGCGGCGATGCAGCACGCGGCCGTGTGCCGCGGACCAGTTGACAGCTCTCACAGGTCACTCACTCGCGCGCCACGCGGCCTTCGCTAAGGACGCCCCTGCGATCCATTACACACGGTTTTAATTATCGTACAACTGTAATTAACAATTTTAACATCGTGTTAAAATTACTTGTATATTTTAAATACATATGACCTACCCTATATGTATATGAGCTAAGCCAATGCATGTCAGATAATGTGCTTTAAAGATTATACATTTTGTCTTTCCAGTATTTAAATCATAATCAACTAATATTTCAATTTAATTCAATAATTAAAAAAGAACACTTTTACAAGATTTTGAATTATCTTATCGAAATTTATATATTATATTAGCGATTCTATCATGTTATTAAGCCTGTGGATAATAACAATAATTTAATTGCTGTTTCTTGTCATGTAAAATAAGTACTTATGTAAACTAGCATCCGAGACAATTAACCAAGCCTCGTAAGTATTGGTTTTAGCAGGTGCATCTCCTTTACTGGACACGCTTGTTACAGGCAGTCCTGTTTTGAAGTTATGTCATACCTAGACATTGAAATGTCACAGAAAAAGACATCACCTTGTTGAAAGGAGATAGGTACTGATTGTTGATATATTTAGATAAAATAGTCCCCAACAAGAAGCTATAAAGCACATTTAAACAGATGAATATGTAATATGAACATACTATTTACCATGTATGAAACAGGACTTCCCTACTCTTATATTTGCCAGTCGACAATAGCAAAAAATAAAAGACGGAATAGTTAGTAAGCCCTGCTATTAAAAAAATAAGCTAATTGCACTGTGTGTGTATTACATCTTGTGTGTATGTGTTTCATCCTAATGCCGCACGAAGTGCGGGCAAAAGAAACAATTTGCATGGAGATGGCGCATCAGCTAGTAATCGTCTAAGAGTCAGCTGCACCAGACTGGTTTAGTTTTGCATACGTCAAACCACACTGACCACTAATGTGCACTCCGCGTTTCTAACATCTATGATTTAGAATCTAATAGAGACTACTTGTATTTATTGCGATAAATATGCAGCAAATCTGAAATAGTAAAGGAGGCAAAATACTTTTTGTCATTTACTTTTCATAGAGTATTCAATCATAGACAAGCAACGTTAGTCCGTAAATGGAAAAGAAAACTTTATCAAAGCGCTGTTCCCGCAATCAAATTATTATCCCTTCATTGTACATATTTCTTATAATAAAAAAAATAGGTACCTACATTAACATTATTATACATATTATATTATAACGTTAACATTATTTTATCTATAATTTACTTATGATATATTAAGTGATTAAAATAAAAGTAAAATAATATAATTTGGATAATAAATAAGAAACTCTACACCTTTTCTAATCTCCTTTTACGACTAGATACTAATATTACCCAGGTTCTATTTTTTACATGCAGATGGAATACGGGCAGCGGGTCTGTGGGTGAGTACCCAGTGGACATTTGTACTACAACTAAATCGATTAAATACATATTAAGCATTATTTTTGTCATTACCACTAATTGATTATCCTGATATCCACGTCAATTACTGTATTTTTATCCACTTCAAATATCACCCTTAGGTTTCGTTACAGAGGCAAAGTAATAATACTGGATGAATGCAATTGTTTTCAGGATAGTTATAATCCTGCCTACCACTCCAAAATTCTAGGATCAGGATTGCTATGAGGCAGCACGATGTTATGTTACATAGCTGTTTGTGATTACAAAATTAAATATTACACACTACAACGAATAATGTAAATATTGTGAAAAAACGTACCTAAGGGTTTTTCACAATTCAATAGTAATCTTTCTTGATATTTGTCAAATTTACTCATTCGCATTTAGTCTTAATGGTTCGGGTTTAACTCCCCTTCATTCTCACGAGAAACAACTATGCCACAGGGTAAAGATTAAGGAGTTGATGGAACTAGTCATTTCTTCGCCGGAATTGACTACATTGGCATATTACGTCTATAGAGAGTTTTAAGAAAGTTGGTACGAATATGCCTACATGTTATATTCCTTGCCAAAGGCTGCGCAAAGCATGTTTAGGAAAACATATCTCCTACACGTCATATAAACAGATATTCGTAAAAATAAATACGAAATATAAGTAGGCTATAGTAACGAAACATTATAACTTTTCAGAAAAGTTATAATCTTACTGTAGTCAGATATGAGTAAAATACATACAAGGGTAGCTTAAAATGGAATTTAGTATATAATTGGAAAATAATTAAACTCGATGGATAAAATAGGTACCTTAGTGTAAGTACGAGTAACAGGTCGAAATGGCTAGATTTTATTTCAAAGTATGTTTAGATTTAGATGTGAACATCTTGATTTTTCTAATAAGTACCGTAATAACAGTTAACGCATACTTATTCAATGCATCGCGAAAATACAAAAGTTGTTTGTGTACATTGTCGTTTAAACAATTTGAATAATAGAGTACATATTATCATGTTTATTACTGGGAGAGTCCTTCGTGTGACAGACAAGAACACCTGTGCCTTGATATTGCTCATCTGTTTTTAAGTCAACGTTTATCAAACATATTAGCATGACGGACGGTAATACAAAAATAAACACGCATCATAAATTTGTTACGTTAAGTTTAATTTTTACCGCCTGTATTTTATCAACTTTGAACTGACATAATCTGTAACCAAATATGATGCAATCACATCTTAAAACTGCATTAAGATCTTGGACGAAATTCCATTAAGAATATTGAAAACCCATATTCACTCTATAGTAAAACAAACCAGGGCTAATATAACATCTTTTGTTCCCATAAAATTAAGTTAACACACATAAAAGAGTTTGTTTAAAACATTAGATCTTTTAAGATGTTATCGTATGTGTTTGGTGTCAAAATTCTCGCATCATGCCGAACGCATTTATGTGAAACGATATCGATCTTCCTTCTTTGTGTTCGGCGATCACTTCGTAAACAAGAATAGCGGGGAGTCCATCTAAATCATTTTTTTACGAAAAAACTGCGTATCCCAAACAGGAAAGAAGCAGTGGTTTAAAAACTATGAATGAGCATTGAATCAACTTTTCGTGAAAAACCTGTGAGTCGACAGAGTGTAATTGTTGTAAAAGAAGTACTTTTATAAATTTGCTTAGATAATAAAATCTGATACCGTTATGTAAGAACTACTTATGTCTCAACAATCCTCGAAACATTTGTAATTAAATGCAAATTATACAATAACATGCGCCAACCAAGTCAATTATGTTACTACATATAACCTGACCCTAGTTAACAGTAAAAGTATGATCACTGAGGCACATTTACAATTCTTTTTTCTGCTGAAACGTGTTATTATAATAATTCCTATAAACACGGTGTACAATTATCCGCCGTATTACAACAACCTAACCGTGGTGACTAAAGACAATATTCGACGGCTGCTTTCCGACATCCTTCGGGTATTAATTGTCTTACATGTACTCGTATTATGTCTCTTATAACTCTGTTGCTTAAAATACTTAAGTAAGCAAAATTTATAATATTTTTACTTGCTCTAAATGAGTTACAATTAGAGTTCTTCTTAAGAATCCGTGCCCAGCAGTGGGATGTAAAGCCAGTGTTGTAAAAACAATAGATCAATTTTAATATTGCAGAAACCGGTGAAAAACTAAGCTGTGATATTTTTGGTCGTCGGATTGATTAATTTAACAAGGGAACCTTGCAGTTAAGTAAGAACAAATAATACATAGAGTAAATTTTAAGTCGTTTAAAAGTTTTCACATTTGGAAGAATGTTTTGTGAAGAGAGCTATATAAACGAAGTTTCTGGTTTCCAAATTATTTGACTGATATAGTAACTAGCAATCAGGCGTTACATGGACAGATTACAGCATACTCTTGTAGATTATGAAGATCGTCTACAAGCAGATTGACTGGAATTAGATTACTCTTGTCTAGGTGGCGACTAAAGCCTAAAACGCTTTCACTATGAGAGAAAACCAATGTCCAGCAAAGAACAATATATAAAGGGTCAGAAAAGGTAGCGTTACTCAGAGGAATTAATTGTATATGTAATAAACATCTTGAGGTCAAAGTTAGTTTTTAATAAGCCTACTGAAAATACAATTGTTTCAATAACGATATATGATGAAATCATTATTTTCATAAAATTCCAACACTGTTTAAGCTATAGTTAGAATCGTTTGGCAACAGTGGAACTTTGGAATAGTACAATCAGCTTTACAAATAAAAAACGTTTGGTGCTACGCGCTACGTGACCGTTAACGTTGTTTAGAGAAGACCGGATTTATTCTCGGATTCGTAATCGATGAGACAGGTACCTACTCGTACATCTCACTTTTCTGTGTATTGACCAGAAACCTGTTACTCGACAATACATTTATAACTCGATCAATTAATGTTGAGCAGAAGTTTTCATTACTTCGTAATGAAACAGGTGTCTCTGTCGCGTGATCACTAATTTTGCTTTTTAATACATAATTGATATCTCTATGATATTCGGTTGTATGTACTCGTATAGTTCTTATCAACTACACAAGTACAATTAGTAGTAGTAGTACAAGTAGAGTAGTCCAGTTCCTTCGTAAATTCTCTCATAAATTTAGTTTTCTTTAAAATCTATTAATAACATGATTTAAAAAAAATATTGCATACTGTATTGTAACAATCAACGATAGAAAGCAACGGCGAGGAAGCAATGATGGAAAGGATCGATTTTAGAATAATGATTTATCCTTTATTGTAATTGACATGTCCTGAAGTTTTGAAGCAATAAAGTTCACCTAGAGATCAGTCTCAATGCGATTCATTCAAAATCAGCGAGCAAACTGTAAGTTAACAAATCAACTACTACCGATCAACGGGAGAAATAGTATTAATAGTACATACCTAGTTCTTACTTTCATGTTTACATAAGTAGGTACATGTCTCTGAATAAACTAGTCTGTGAATAGAAAAGTCCTTCACTTTTAAACTTACATCTAACAATTTCACATTCAAATGGCATGTAAATTTTTGTGATATGTATAATTGTCTTTAATTTTCCAATGAAATTTTTGCCATGAATATGCATATAATTTATTTTGATACCTATACTCTATGTAAATGTTACTGTTATTTTAGTGATTTACAGAATTGTTTATATATGTACATGATTTTGAATACCCACCCATAAAAAGTGGTATAGAATACGGTAAGGCACATCTGCGATAAAAAGTTACCTACTAAACGTTTCGTACAGTGATTGATGGGAAAGGCCGCTAGTGAGAAACCTGGCTCGATTTGTTTTACAATCCGACTCATCTATTCGTCATTAGTGGTTTGTTTACTCAAGGGGCGGTCAAGAAGTATCTTAAACACCCAACTGCTTACGGCTATAACCTTCATTATTGTAATAGGATTTTAAAATCAATTGTAATGTTGCTACTTATTCATAAATGATCTAGCAGGAATATGCAGGGCCTTTGGGGTTTGGAATATATAAATTATTAACAAAAAGAGCATGAATTTACATGGGGCTCTCGCTTGAGTTTAAAGTTATAATGCAGATGATCCTGGTAAAATAGTAAATATTTTATTGTTATAAATTGAGCCGTTTGAAGTTTTGCTTATTTTGTTCTGGATCTAATTCCTTTCAAGCAAATGAATGAAGCTACGCATTACTTATAAATACTTCTTCGTTTTGAAGAAAATCGCAAAAACATGCTCCAGTGTTAATAAGACGATTAGTCAATTAGTATTGTCAGTCATAATCGAATTAGTCAGAGTTCAGCGAGCATCAGATTGCATTAAGCCTTAAGCACTACTGTTGCTATTGCCGAGGACTAAGATGATCGTCTCTACTATGCGCGGGGATCGGCATCTCTACCCCTCGCACACGGGATCACGAATTTTTTTGATGATAATATCTTGTCCCAGTCGATTTCTTATTTTGTAACGGGCGAATCGTATAAATGTTTTATTTGCGGCTGAAGGGTGCTTTTATTATTGGTAAAAACATACATTCAGTATTTGTTATATGTATTTCAGTAATAAAATCGTTGGCATTTGCTAAATTGGTTATAGACGCATATGTACTCGTATATAAAAACAACTTTTATGCTCTGTTACATGTGGACATCTAGGAACGTCGGAAACAGACATGTGTTGACAAGTTTTTTGTTAATTTGAATGGATGCTCTGGTCTTTTTTAACCAATTAGCGTCTAAGATCAGTTAACCTCTACAACTCTGATGGGTTTTAATGGACGTCCTTTATGATTAACAATTTCCACAGTTCAAATTTAGTTGGCTATCATACTAAACGTGTATAATTAACAATTCGCACAGTCCAAATTTTGTTCGCTAACATACTATACGTTTTTGTCAATATTATCAAAGAAAGACAATACAAATCATTATACATATATTTGATTTGGCTGCATTTCTCATACCTAGTAATGTTGCGTATTATGTTTCTAGTGAGTATATTACCCTAGATCCTGTCTTTAAGGTCGCGTCGGTGGAATTTAAAAACGAATATAGTCCCAAATAAATTGTTGCTATTAGTTTCGGATTAAAGCGTCTTCCATATTTTTTGCTGTTGGAGACGTTTTTTGTAAAGAATGGGCACCTCAGATTTCTTTTTAATATAAAATCACTTTACTATAATCAGATTAACCATAATGACTCTTCGGCACTGTTATTTTACCCCTTCGAAATACCGTTTCTATAAGAATAATAACAAACAGTAGAGAAATGACAGTTTAGTATTGAATTTATTTATAATTAATTGACTAATATTATACCAAACTGTGCAATATTGGTTGTTGGATTTAATAGGCATTTATATTTATTTAACTGAAGGGAGTAACAATCTAATAACCATCCTATATTGAAATAAAGATGTCATGTATACATGTATTACAAATGTATAAGCTCTTCTCTGCCACACGCAAATTGGCTATTTACAAGAACATTATTCGACGTGTTGCGACCTCTCCTTGCGAAACCTGGACCTTAACCCAAAGGGCAGAGATGTAATTAACACTCCTTGAGAGAAAAGTCCTCCGATAAATCGTTGGCTCAGTACGAGACGAAGACCAAATCTACCGTCAGATAATGAGATCGATGCCTTGTTTCATTAGGAAACCATTGTTCTCTATTGCAAGTCGCAGCGATAAGGATGGGAGAGACATCTCGAAAGGATGGAGGACAGCAGAGCAATGAAAGTAATCACAAACTGGACCCCACAACAAAAAAGAGCCAGAGGGAATCCCCGAACGCGTTGGAACGATGGCGTGGAGGAAGACCTGTGAAATATCACAGCCTAGACAAAAAGAGCAAAATGGCGACAAATAGTTGTAGAGTCCAAGACCCGCAAAAACTTGTAGCGCGTAAGAAAGTAAGAAATACTTGTAAGGCTGTTCCTTTGGTATTATTTTCCCAACAAAATAGTAGCTAGGATTTTATCGTTTTTCATGACTATTTTTGTAGCTGCTAATGATATGTTAAAACTCAGTAAAATTATGAGGACTAGTGTATATATGTAGACTAGAGGTATGTACTCGATATTCAATTTTCAGTTTTGATATTTTACGACGTGCATTTTGTAAGTGAGACGGGGTGTGGAACATCCGCGTTTGGCTTACACCTGCGTCCGGCGTTATTTGGACCACGAAATAATAAATACGGCACAGATTACTATATCATTAATTGTAACTTCCATCGATACATAATAACGCCTTGTTATTACTGGAAATTGAAATTGCCGTTTTCATTAGCGTTTCCGTAATTTAGTATGTAATTCTTAAAGCTTTGGAGATTATGATTATTAATTTACATACATATAATTTAAAAGGTTAAATGGTTGAAGTATAATTAATTCTCATGTATTAGAGACTCATTATCAAGAAAGCTTTTTTAAACATATTAATATTCTTCGAATATACTGAAGCAGCGATTTACAAATTGAGTCGTTAAAACTATTCTTAATCTTCGCGTTGATGTATGCCGAGCCTTGTTCTTAACGGACACCTGTATCCGCTGGCAAGTCTGAGATTGTCGGATTTATATGAATGGCGAATTGAAACAACAAAAATAAATCAATAGAAATTTAAGATAATAAACAAAATTAGTAATGTCTAAAATGCCTGAAATTTATTGTTTTGTAAGTATGTAAGTAATAGACTACTGAAACATAAATCTGGATTTTTACTCACATTGTTATTATTCTGTAGGCGTGGGTTTCACTTCGTAACCCAGGGGACGCAGACGGTCGCAAAGAGACTCCGCAGATATGCAGGTTAATGGCTAACATGAATGTTAAAATTTTTAAACCGCTCTGAAGACTTGCTATAAATTTGACACTAGCGGTCATGCGGCCACGTGGTCCGAAAATGGAGATTTTAAATTACGTATAGTTTTTGACCTAGTCGAGTCATTTAAACCTTCAACACATTCTATGTACATTATTTCAACACTTGGTAATACATATTGAGCATTGTTGCAATGAACACTGTAGAAAAAAATACCGGAAACAAAATTGCTTACTGATCAACGTAGCACGCACCTAATTTTCAGTTTAGTTTAAAAAGTATGTTGGTCACACACTTCGAATGTCGGTTGCGACAGCTTAACATCGGGTCAAAGTACAAAGGAAACCTTGTAATAAACAATGTAAACGATGTAGATTTATATCGCTATGATATTTAATATTGTGCATTGAGAACTCAAAACATCAACCGACTGTCTAAATTATTGAATACAAATTCCATACATCGCAGTCGAACAGAGGTGCGGTAACGACGTGCGCAGGCGGCTTATTGGTACACTCAAAAACCGACATCAATTAAGGAGAGATGAGCGTTCTGTACTCTGTGTGCAGCGCTGAATGTGTGGCGAAACTAGGGCTGCCACCACCGAACAAGATTTCCTGCCGTCCGCGTCACCCGCTTTGCGAGCAGCAGGGTTGATATTATAAGAAAGGTTGAATCTTTGTTTTACTTCATATTGGGCCTGGTCGTTCCCTCAACTGCGAGACACTAGTTCCAATCCGTATTGGCGAAAATATGGATTAGTTACTGGATAGTTTCCCCACCAGATATTTGTAAACCACTTTGAGAGATCCGACGAGGTTAATAGATTTATCTAACGATCACAACTGGAATCCACTGCTTTAAGTGCCTTTCAAACGTTTCAACTTAGCCACCTCAATCAGCGGTAGCAAGAACAGAATAATTATAATAGGTACTCCCAGGTAGAACTCCTATCTGATGTCTGAATCAGTTATAAATAGGGTGCGTTGCACTGGGTGCCCTGTTTGCTTCACTATTTTATGTGTAAGTAATCCCAACATGTTGCCCCAAATTATCATTGTAGTTATTGAAACTTAGTTAGTTTTTAAAAAACAATTTAAATTTATAAGACATATAATTGCAGTGAATTAAGACAATCAAAATTACGTTCAGCTTCGGCTTTTATTACAAAGCATTACACTGTTAGTGGTAAAAATGCCATAAGAGCATAAAGAGGTCGAGTCGCAAAATAAATATAATAATAAATATAAAGTATAATAAATATCATTCTTATATAGATATTTTTATTACACCCAGACACAGAACGAACAAAAAATGTGCTCAACATATAAATGTTGTTCCTGGGTGGGAATCGAACCTACGATCTCCGGTTTTGCAGTTAGGGTCTCTAATAATTCGAGTACGAGGCCAGTCGAAGGTTTCTATACCTATTTCTAGTAAAAAAGGTTCCTATTTCTAGAATTTTAATTTTTATTGTTACTTTTCTACCAGTTTGAGCGTTTCGTAAATGTTTTTCTTGTCTTTCTTCTTTGTTTCAGTTAACGTCGCTTAGTCTGTGTAACGGTTCACATTATATCACAAAATTGTATGAAGTTGAATTATCGCGATTCAACTACGCGACTCAAGCTTTCGTTTCTTATCCTTAGCAGACATTAGCCGTGTAGCGGACAATAGTCTTTATGGTGCAAAATAAAAATGACTTATGGAGCCTGTCCCTTTTAATAAATGCAAATCATATATATAATTTAATTTATCTAGAAGTAAAATTGGCAACCTTATCCGAGCCCTGAGATGTAGGCAAGCGGGCGCTTTGATGGTGTCGGCATTCGGCAGAACACCTCCCCAACGTGGTTTATTCCTTTTCACGTATTCATATGACAAATTTAGACTTTTATACGGGATTCAAAATTATATATTTTTTTATTATCTCCTGTAACAAGCAACGCGTGCTGTAGTCTTATAAATAATGCCTTGCAAGTGGGAATCGTGTAACAATTTAAAGAATATTTGTTAATATCAGCTGCTAGCACAAAATCATACTTTTGTGTAGCACGAAACAACAACGCTTTAGTTATTAATATAGCTTTCATTTATAGTTATATTAAATCTAACACTAATATACCTACTGGTATACTGTTAGTGATTCTTCCTATCACACCGTTCAAATTGAGTTTCGGTAATATAAGTTTAATCAATTAATTCGCAGCAAAACAAGCTGTAGTGGTCCCAACATTGACACTATGGACATTGGGCCAATAATGCACAGACTATCTTTAATAAGATGATCTGTACTCAATTTTGTTTGTAAAACATTCAACAAGTACAATTTCAAATTAAAATATCAATTGAAATTTAAACCTATGTTTACGCATAATAAATAAAATATTTTAATACTGTATGCTACACCAGAGTAAGCGTTTCCTTTATTGGGCGATTATCGAGAAATTATTTGGCTGTAGAGTACACGGAGAGTTGGGAGCGTTACTTTTAATTACGTCTTTATTCATCCGAGCGGTCGGCGTAACGAAGCCGAAACGATTTAATGTCTCCCATAAGAAAGCTTAATGCTTAATCCAATTCGGATCTGATGAGATCCGAAAGATGAGATTAAAGTAGGCTAAAAGTAATATTTTAGTTTAACGGCAGTTGTCTTTAAAGCAATCTTTAAAGTACTATTGCTAGAAGACACCGCTTACAAGTGAAGACAGGAAATGGTTGATTTTTTATGTAATTAAATGAATGTAGCCATACTGCAGAAGTCAAATAATGTTCATAGATAATAATATGAAGTAAAAAGCACATACTCAATAATTTGTTTTATCGTCAGTATGAATCACTTCATCTTAATGTTATCTTCAATATTATATATGAATATATACCTACATTGCTATAGTTACGTTTCCGTTACTCGGTACCTACTCATTGGCGACGGTACAACTGGTTCAAGTAAAATAAATGCTATGTAAGAGCAGTCTGATGGTAAATTACATGGAGCTATCTTAGTCGATTAAAGTCCAGAATTAATATGCTATTAAGCCATGATTCTGCAAAATGTTTGGTTAAACACTATCTTAAATCTTTCTACAAAGTATTCGTTTAAGTGCCCTTCCTCTAGCCGATACAAATAAATTATTTCTCGGAATTTATTCAAATTACATGAAAATTTATAACTTAATCCCGAATTTTCGACCGCTTATTAAAACGGCATTAAGTTAACGGCTGTATTTGAATTATGATTGGTTCTTATTCTTTCCACTTCTAATTTTATTAAACATATACATATATTGTATAATGCCTATCCATACAATAAGTAGTTCTTTTACGACTTAAATAAATATATACATACTTGTATCTGCTTGTTAATACTTAATATCCTGCTCAAGATCTGTAGAATATTGGCTGTGAAATAAAGTTGGGAATGATGACTTGAAATGTCATTTAATGTGCTTAGACTTTTAGTAGGTAGTTATCCTTTTCCTGTCTCAGCTAGATAAAAAAAATTGTATCAACAAATGGAAATCTAAGCACTTAGAAACTCCATGCACATTTTTGTAATGTTAGTTATGTTTTATCTCTTTTGCATTTAATTAAAAAACTTTCTAATGATTGCCAATAGTCACCAGATGTGGCCAACAGGTGAGGAGCAAGCAGCACGCAAGTAGTCAACGCCACAGAACGAATATTACATAGAAATACCCTAACAACATTAGCATGGAACGCTACGCCCTCTGTTTTAATTAAACTTCATTGAATTAAATTGGTATTTTATATTAGTTGTCATGACAGGGAATTAAACAAACATTATCATGTTTGTCTTTAAAAAAAGGAAAAAAGGTTGTTTAATTTACGACTACATTGACATTAAACATCACTACTTCACTTGCAATGTTAACTTAGATGAGATTTAACCTTTTTGAAATATCCTTAGCAGAACAAGTGCAGATGCACATACTATAGGTACGCGAGCTATGCCCACAAGACATGTCTATTTGGTGTATTTTCAATGGTAAACCTATTAATTAGGTAAGTATGTGCCTGTTGTAATTTATTATGAATATCTATCAGGTCAAACTAATTAAAACTACAGCCTTGGTTTATTTTCAAGTTAATTTCAATATGCGTAAGTATTGTTGTCTTTTTGTAGTATTTTTTATTTATTGTAATTTTTTTTGATTCGGTAAATTTCATAAAAGAATTTTAATAAATATCGGTATTTTTATATTAAAGTTATGACTACTATCCTGCATTGTGTAACCTTACCTGTGGCTACTACTGAAGGTAAGTGATTTGTTCATTAATACATGATAATATACATATGTATAATCCCATACAAATGTAACAGGTTTGAAATATATTGGAATCTGTTTTATAGATACTCGTATTGCTAACATTGTAAGCAGTATTTTAGTACTGCTGTACTTTTTTTTAAATATACTTGAAAAGTATACTTATGTATGTACATCAAACTTTTTATCATTGCACTGCTACGGCTTGGATGACTACACACATTTAATTTATATTATTGACAGTCCTAAATAGTTGTTATCTGAAAATGTATTCCTTCACTGTTGTAAAAATTTATACTGTGTCTTAAACAACTTGAAAAAACCGAACTGAGCTTGGTTGTCTAAGTACCGTAACACTTCATAATAATAACTGATATACTCGTACCATATAAAATCTGTTTTGGTAAATTGCATTAATGCCTCAACTTCTACCGTCTCTCTGCAGCGTAGAACAGATTCGTTAGGAGCTTCCCTATCAATTTAAAAACGAAATAAACGTCACCTAACGATTGGCTGATGATTTCCGATTCAAACAGGTAATCTCCAGCTGTAAATTTCCACGTTACTCAATTTAAAGGCGTACGTTAATGCGTTCGAGGCAACGTCGAGAATATGAATCACTCGTTAATTGACTTGGCTGACTATGCTTGTCTATCGTCGAGACCATTTTATTGTTTTATGGTCTTTACGTAAGAACAGATGACATTTGATTGTAACCTTCGAGTTATCAAGTACTCATAACAGTACTTACGTGGATCGTGGTGGCTTTTCTTTGACCTAAAGTTAATGGAATCATATTTCTGACAAACGTCAAAACCAATTTATATTAAAAAAGTGCCATTTACGATTCTTTTCCACTGTGTAGTAAATGTTTATGGTAAACGACAATTTGAAGCCTCTCACGAAGAAGCAAACGTTATATAGTTTGCTAAGACGACTTAAAAGAAAAAGATGCAAGACCTTGCGGTACTACAAGAATAAGCATAAGATAATATGCGTACAAGCAGCATTAACAACAAATAAAATTGTCCATAAACTACTTAATAACTAGGTATATATGTATATAAAAACACACGTGCCTTCAACCCATTCTACATATCTGTCTTGGGCAAGATTGTCACCCGCACCTAAGGGACACCTAAGGGACCACGTTGCTCTAGTGCGCCTTAATGACACAATGTCATATATAATAGAAAATTTTTAATAATAAATAAATTTTATAACGCTCTTTCTTCGTCTTCTTCATTATATAACGTATTGAAAAATATTAATTCGATCATCATACCTAAGTTATGACTTATTTGTTGTCGGATAACATGAATCGGATTATTCAGCTTGCAGGTGTCAAATTTGGTCAAAATATCACCATGACTAACTAACTCTTATTCTGTAAGTGCAATTATTAATTTCGTATGCTTCCAATACAATATTGCGACTTAAACAACATTAGTGACGCTTGTTGGGGTGATGATGTTGTTAGCGAAGTTATGGAGGTACCTGTCGTATCGCCTAACACTAATAAGGAGCGAATTAATGTTCTAGTAAATCTGTACTTTTGAATATTATAAATACAGGACACGAGTATATCTCGCATTAATATCAAACTGAATGTCAGGATTAATAATTCCGAAGAAAAATGAGCTGATGTATATAACTATTCTCTTTTAAATATGTACCACCAGGTATACCTGGTGAAGATGTATGTATACACCTTCGAAGTACAAGTAACTAAGACTAAGAACATTTTTGTATCCGATTTCAATAAAATTTTGTACATATCTATTATTTGATCTAACTTAAAATATAGAATAGTTGTTATAAATTAAATAAAAAATAAATGTCAATTGTCAATAAATTTTTACATAAAATCAATTTCTGAACGCACAATATTTCTCATATATGCTTTGACATAATGTAATCACGGCAACGCGTGGTCAGGTCCACTAGTCATTATATAATAATAAATCGTAGGTTGTAAATTTATATATGCGGAAAGGAAGGCATCTTGTTATAGTTTCAAGATGCCGCGAGGCCGCGACCAGGAGGCTGAGGGCTGTATGGAGCAATTTGGCAATGCACTGCCAGAACTGCAGAACTGCAAAGCTACTCCCCCCTATCAATAGATCAAGAAATTTGTAAACAAAACGAACATGTTTTTTTCCTATTAAACATAGATTTACTCGTTGACAATGAACATCGTTACTAACGCTTGTTTAATTTGAATGCGTTTTGACGCCAGCGACCGGCAAAACATACATTTAATGCGCTTTCTTTTAACGTGATTATTGTTACCCGACTCCCTTCAGGATCGAGATTGTGAGTCTACGTATTGTTACAATAATAGTATAGTATATAAATATGTACTTGTTTAAAACAGGTTTTTGAGATTTATCATTATCCATCGTTTGACCGAGTTCGCACATACGAAACTTACTTGTAGGACGTTCTCAGCTTTCTACACTGTATCTTCATTGTGTTTATTGAAAATACATATCTAAGTATTATTCGCAACCCGATGAACTTGAGATTGATGAAGATATATAGTACCTACCTGTAATATACCTAATCATTGTATGAAGGAGGAATCGTTATGTTAACTGTTATCATTATATTACATACACATATACATAGTAGAAAAAAGTTTTGAGTGAAGTAAAACTTTACCGAGCTTATTAAGAAAATTACTTATTATGTGAGGGTACCGTTAATAAGGTCGACAAATTAATAAAGTTATCAGGTTGGTGAAATGACAAATCGCGCGGTGCAGGATATTCGCTAAAAGCTTGTAATGCCTCAACGTCGCTGATGAGGGTGATAATTTTGCTTATTGATCGCGTCCGTTTAAATTAACAGGCGAGTTGTCGAGTCGGTGTGTTTGCTCCATTGAGCAGGACAAGCTTTTCGCGATGTCCCGATACCATGCAGTATAGAGTAACATGTACGCTGATGTACGCTGACTAACCCATCATTTATCCGTGGGAAACGGACGCAACCGCTCTCCACTCGTATGCGAGAACGTAATATTTATAGAACGCATAATGAAATTATGTTACTATCGAGAATATTAATCGCCGTAAGAAAAGAGGTATGGTACGGTGAAGGATTATGTCATCGTTGGACAAACGGTTGATCGATCGTTGTAATATGTAAACGTTTTCAATATTGGTTTTGTAACTGTTTGGATTCTTAATTATTAAAGAAGCAGTTAACTACATGTCTCTATAAATACTTTTTGTATCTATATCTAACTACTCGTATTTCATGAAAAGGCGTTTGTTTATATAAATCAAATGACTAATATGACATGGGTTATTATTGAATATTTATTTAATTTAAATGAATAGATGTTAAGTTGATAAGTATATAACGTTGATAAGTTGTATCAAAGTTGAGAAACTCCTAAACAGTTATTTCAGAAGATAGTATCTCGTGCAGTTGACAAAATCCCGCATAGTCTCGGAACTCGTTACTCCGTCATCGAGCCGTTGGTCTAAACAAGGCCACTCATTGTCGCACAACCAGTATGATCGATCGAAACTGCTACGGACACATTTTTAGATTATCTTCAATCAAGCGGCTAGCTATGAAGGAAAATTCAGAAATATTATTAGTTTTTGCAATTTTATTGGATACAACGTCATTTTTCTTATGGTATTTATATAAATATTCTACGCTTATAAAAATATTTAAGAATGAAAAATCCTACGCACCATGACATTCTCTATAACATTTTTTGAAGTGCGCAAAATCTGATAATCCATGCTTGCCAGCGTGTAGACTATTAAGAATATCTTCTCTTTATGAGAGGTGAACCATGTCCAGCAATGGAACCATAAAATGGTTCTTCTACGTTTATCACTCTCTTCAAACTTACGCGCCGCATCTTAACTCCAGTCAATATCCGTTACAAGTGAAAAACAATGTGTCAGACATTAACGATTAGATTATGTGTATTAGAGATGTCAATACTCGTGAGTATTCAAATTTATTAGAGAAGAATAATGAAAATAAAATGCATTATAAATTATTTAACACGACAGATGCAAAAAATAAATAAACATTCATAAGGATTTTGTCGTCATTGTAATAATTAGTGGAGTAAAAAATTCGTTCAACTACAAATTTAAATTTCCATAAAAAAATTAAACAAACTTCAAATATTCTGTGGAGCTAATGTATTAGTATAAATAGGGCAATTCGTTATCTTAATGCAAATAAATAAGAAAATGAATGGGCTATCCTTGCATCTTTAGATTACGGCAAAGATATGTAGGTATCCTTTTAACTGTTAACTCAATTATCTTTTTATTCAAATTGGCCAATATATAATTTTTTTATATTAATATTCCTAATAACATTTACTGTAGATTCATCATTAAGAATACCTTGGTGTGAGCTCTACGAACAGATACCATATCACATCTTTGTAAATCACAGACAACTTAAATGATTGAATGCTGACGTGTATTGTTACTGACAGCTCCTGACAAATCACTATCGACTCTTGCTTTTAAATAGCTAACATATTTGTGAAGATTAGGAACAATTTTCATCGAACAATAAAATATTACTTTTAGTCACCGACCTATTTATATATATCGATGTCCGAGACAAATCATATTTTGAAAACGGTAATTTACAATGTTAAATGCATGTAGTAGGTATTGCTACTATCAATCCGTCCCTTATATAAAATGTGCATTTATATTTAAATATGTCTGTCAAGATTTTCCATTCATTCGACCTTATAAATTTTGGTGATCTCATCCGTACAGTAAGTAAATCAATCCGATGTCGAATTTGGCATCCAGAACGCACGTAACGGTCGTCTTTACACGACCATGTAATATAAATTATCACAATAAAATATGAAAACAAAAACAGGCAGTGCCACTTAAACTCGATCACCAAAGAATGTCGCAGCCGACTTCATCCGATTAATTTTTTCATGCCTTCCACTGAACTTGATTATTTATCCAGTCTGATCGTAAATTAAAACTGGTTCATTAATGATCATAACTTTAAATTTATCTTTCGTTTGCATATCCATCGATGCAAATACTGTGTAGTTACGCGTGAAATGGAGTAATTTACTGATCAAGATATACGTACATTTTTTTTCTTATTATTTTAAATATAAGTTACACCAATAATTTCGTCACTGCATATGAGTTTTACGGAAACATCTAATGTACCAAAGGAACCGTGAGTAACCTTAGGATTGTAAGGTGTATGGCGTTTTGCGGTGTTTCTGAAGCCTATAAAGCTTAACGAAGCCAGCAATAAAACAATTATTTAGACTCAATTGGTCCTTATCCCGTCACGGCCGTTGTGTAAGGCGCGGCAGTACTTTGTAGCAGACATGTTGTTTTCGCAAATAATTCGGAGTAATCGATTCAAAAACATTGTTGTTCACTCAATAACACCGCAATTTACCCTTGGTGGGGATATTGCTGTATAAATATTTATTGCTTTAATATGCCTACGCTAAATTGTATCTATAGCTTATTATATATTATTACCAATTATAAACCACCACCATAACCATGTTTACAATTGAATTCTTGAACAAGTTTGAAAATAAAGCGATACTGCTGAAAATAAATCTAAAATTTGGTATTTCTTATTACACATAACTATGCCCGTGCAAATCCAAGGCGGGCCGCTAGTATTTTATAAAACTATAAAATACATCAAAATGATGATTTGTTTTTGCGGTATCATTCTATTTTATTAACATTCTTATTCTTTTGAATATGGTGCGTACACATGTTTAATCGGATTTATTCACGTAATCTATTCGACTGTGGCGTTGAAACAAATATCTAACGGCGATTAATAAATGTTTACAGCCCACGCGATGATTTCTAACTTTTAATCGGGTGTTAGCGGGAGGTCGCCGCCCACCCAGAGGTGTGGACATATCGAACAAAATCGAGTTATAACACGATCTATATTCAAATTGCTTTCAATTTCTGTAACAAAAAAATACCCCGTACAAATACGACTCACATCAGTTTAATATCTTCTCGTGCCATGAAAATAAGACTGAGTCTAACTTATTTATGTCCATTACTAACCAACCGTGATAAAATAGATACCAAAAAGTCTTATAAGTCATCTAATACAAATTCAAATGAAATAAACAGAATTTGAGAAAATGCGTATATAAATACAGTGGAAGTTGCCCCTTTTAATCGGAGCCTTTGAGGTGGAAACACGTTTGTGTAATAAAATGACAATGATAAAAATGTGAGCTTTTATCTTTATTTGTCCATTACTAAAACCCAAACACGTGTTATATTCATTATTTCTTGTTTTTTCGGAGTAAGTACTCAATGCTTCAGATGGCTGAAGAAGTTAAGACGAGACCCATTAGAAGGTAGAAGTTTTTCAAAGAATAATTTAGGCTAATTTTTGATTTTTTGCATATAGTCGCAACCTTTTATACGTTCCACTGCCGGCACTGCGGGGTGCTTCAGTGCGGTGTACCTACCTATTGCGTACCTAATTTATATTAGGCATGTACCTATTACTTGTAAGATACTGTCTACGTACCTATGTAAGTTTGATCATAATAGGTAATTTTCCATCACAGTATATGATACGTAATATTGTCGCATTCTAAATGAAATTCCAGTATCAACCATGTTAAAAAAATGTTTTCTTCAACGGACAAAATAAAAATATATTTTAAAATGTAACAAGCTTTGGCGAGCGCAATTTTCAACGACTTGTGAATGTAAAATTATTGAGAAGACTGGTCAGTGAGGCAGTCCTTGTTAAAATAGACGAACTGCCAGTCCCGCGACAACAATTTGCAAGCGATCAAATTTAAAATTTCTCGCAAAACTGTTACTGTGAAATGTCAGACTCAATACAACGAATGATATTGTTGTACGTAAATTTTAAATAATGATATATGTTTTACCATTTAAGACATTTATATTATATTTCAAATACGTATTGAATTGGAATCATACTTGTAGATTAGATGGTACTTAAACGAAGATTGCTGAAAAAAAATTGATATTAACAGGCATCAAGCATGCTGTATAACACATGTACATACTTGTAATATTCGTAGGAGACTGAACTTGCGTGATGTTTGCTCTATATGAATCTGATAATTCGTTAAGATATCAATTTATTGCAGAAATTATTTTTGCCTGCAGTAGCGGCGTGAGAAAACTACATATTATCTGGAACAAAATCTACAAGCACAAGCCATTCGCTGTTACAAGCACTTCGCACTCGGCGCGCGAATATTGTTAGCCCAACGGGTTTGGTATTTGCATGGGCTTGTTAACGCATTGCTGGTTGAACGACATGCGTCTACGTCTGATTGTCCCCATATCACCACTGGGTAGCATTTGACATGACTACTTATTTATACCGGTACATTGTTGGAGTACTACACTGTAATTGTTACCTACGTAAAGGCATAATTGTGGTATCTGTGAGTTTATTACCTATAAGGACTCTGGTGTCAGTTAGGCTACGAAGATGTAAACGGCCTAAGTGGACTACAAGATGCGATCCTGTTATCTCGTTTTACGTTTTACTTCGGTCGCGTGTGAGCCTTGGTAGAGCTGCGGCTGAAATGAGATTAAAGGTTGTATCTCTATTTTAACCGGTATTGCTACAAGTTTTTATAGCAGGTCGATAATTTTAAAATATTTAAGTTAAAGGTAAAGAAAGGTATTTAATATATAACAAAGAAAATAATGCATGTAGGATAAATGAAAAAAACTGATGTCAATTATAGTTATAAGATAGATACAGAAATGTAAGATTTTAGTGATTCTAGTGTTGCAAGTATTAATATATTAACATTGAATACAGTTGTTCTTAGGTTACTAATCGTACATTAAGAAAACCGTGTAAATATCTTGTTTAGCAGATTATAATCTCATTTCTTGTTAATACATGAATATTCGTCGATAATATTTTGCGTAGCTAAGCATTTAGTTTATACTCTATTTCATAAGGTTCTGAAACATTTAAGGTTTATAACCGAAGAAGGTGCTTTGGTTTCGACACTAATTGAACATTTTATTTTGGCTTGTTACATGACGCTGTTGGTCGGGCAATCAAAGATTTGATTGAATGTCCGTAATGTCATTTACAGCTCGTTATCCACGCTCGGCGCGATTGCCCTCAACGGGCGCCAAAGTAATCGTATCGCCAGCCAATAAACATTTCATTACCGCGAACCGCTTTTGTATGCGAGCGAGCTCATCTTTAACGTATTCCATTTAAATTCCTTACTGAACCAAGTAAAGCTAACTCAATACTTATTTTTTCATAGACTACGTACGAAACACTCAACGGTCTTACTAGATTAATCGATGCGTTATACTATATGATTCCTTACTGCTATTTTCGCGGCTACATTGCAATATTTTCTTCTTTTCTTGGAAGCTACTTACTACGAGTGTCGAAGACATTGGACTTTTTAATCGCGGGCTGCGCACATCCGATATTCTTTTTTGTTGTTTTTTAAGTTACACATAGTCCTGTGTTGATATCATTAATCATTTTTATTTTGTTTTTGTTAAATATACCAAAAAGTTAGATTTTTAATGGTGCCCTTGGCGATGTTATTATATTACAAAAAATGGATCAAAGAATCTGTAATAAATTTCGTGTTAAAAATAAAACGTTCATTGTGGCATTAGGTGGGTCCCCACTTTGGACAAAAATGTTTATAAATAAATGGCACAATAACGTTGGGCGTCGGTACAAGCTCTGTACGAAGGCTGAAAAAATGATAATGACCATGCTGCAACATATCAACGATCGACGAAAACTTTGATGCAGTGAAGGAAATTGTTATGGTAAATCTCTGCTAGTGATTGTAGAGAAGTCGCTGAAGATGCCGGAATGCGGTCGGTTCATGAGACGTAATTTTTTATTTTTCTCATATATGTATATCCGTCACTGAAAACCAAAACAACTTGTCAAAGTACCTACGCTTGACGCGAATATAAGTTATTGCGTAGTTATGGAAATACTTTATAACTACTGCATGTTCACAGACAAGTTGTTAAAAATTTGAGACTTCTTTACATCGAAACAACGTTTCACGCTCTTTAGTTATACCGAATATTTATTTACTTTTTAAAAGAGCCGCCATATCCTTAAACAAATTCAATCAGTCACAGGATAGTATACTTTATTGAATCAAAGGTGTGAGAAGCGGAAACTAGTAAAAACTAAATCCGTAGTTAATTTAACGGTTAGCGCCACAGCCCGGAGTGATGACAAGTCATTCCCGTAGCTCTAATAAAGTATGTACCTATGTATTTTTTTGGAAATATTATTAATAGTATTTTTTAAGAAATATTTCAAGAAAATATAACTAAATATCATTACAATACAAGACTAGCTATTTCGGAATTTATGTGTATTTTTCGGAGATGCTCATGAATTCTTTAGAGAACTTCCATTCCAGTCAGTATCTTTGTATTTAGGTAAAATGATTGTGTAGGTATTACGTACCTAATAATGTATCTATAGTTTTTAACGTTTCCCGTAAGCAAGGATAATGTGAAATGTGTTTATAAGTTCCTTAGTAATACATATAAGCTTGAAGTGTCGAATCGCCATCCTCTAATTCTTTTAGAAGTATATTTTTAATTGTTTAATACTATTCGTTTTCTGTAGATACTGAATATAATTTTTACATAAATAAAATAGTAACTTGTTATTGAGATAATTGGTGGTAACCTGATAGCTTATCAGTGATTTCAAAATACAAAGAAGAATACGGGAAAATACATATATAAATTTCACTACAGCAAGAACGCAGCTTTTGAGTATACGTACCTACATATGTAGGTACGTCAGATACTATAAAGTGGTACGATGACATAATATGGTCAAGAATGCTTATTTTCATTTGTGATTTTGACGGTAATTATAGTTCGCGCTAGCATAATTAAACAAAGGAGATTTCTTGTGGTACGACACCCGACAAGTAACTGTCTCGCTGATTCAATGAACTCGACAGATGAATAAGTGCGTATCGATTGCGATTTTAATGGGCGTTAATGGGCGGGACAATAATAAACTCGTCGCCGACGGAGATTTTATCATTTCTATGAGCTGATAAGCAGTCGATCGCCGGCAGTTTCAAAGGCAAATTGCAGACAGGGATGCTGATAGTGCAATACGGTGGTCCCCGCTTTAAAACTAATGTGAGCGTTCTCGACGGAGCCCGTGTAAGAAATCAACGAAGTACAAAGTAGTTACGCGCTAATCAAAGGGACAAAGAGGAAAAATAAACAAAATGATGAGCAATCGTTTTAACAAGGAATCTTCGAACTAATTACATTACTATATTAAGAATTTTTATTTAAGTATTGCGAACATGGGTTTCATAAATTGATCGCGAAAGAAGCTCCTGAAAAATAAATGAATTTTGTGAAATTTTGTGAAATCTTAAAATGTTCCAACAAAGAGATAAAAAAATATGGCTTATTAGTAAGCTGGTAGACATACTCAAATAAATAATTCAATTATAAAATATCCTCTATAATTGCAAATTGGAAAATGGAATCGGAAACCTTTATGTTCTTCCTCTCTAGTATCCTTTTGCTATTTTGTCGCTCTCTACACTATACACCTCTGCTACACTATAAATGTAATGATCCTCTCCTACACTCCTCCTACACACATCCTCTGCTACACTATAAATGTAATGATCGACAAAGACATGGACTAGTTGCTCATCAATCTTTCGGATGGTTCTAAGCCGTGTTTAAGACCCCGACGAGGATTAGACCTGACGGTGATAACTAGAACCAATCGCTTAACTACCACCGAAGCTCGGAAAAGGCCCCTGAATGTTTGCGTCTAACTGTTTTCCAATGGCAACAGATTACTTGCAAAGGCATCAGGAATAGGAAGACTTCAACTTTTATTATTTTAATTTTAAACCAGTTTAAAACGTATAAAATATGTGTAATAATAGAATTTTACTTCTCGCTAATACAATAATCTTTACTATAACAAAAACGTGTGACCGAAGTAAATGTTATAAATTAATAATCATATCGTTAACGGATATAGGAAGTAATCAATGTTTAGGCCCTGTCAGACCGTGTCGAGACCGGTGTAATCTGTACTCGGTATGTCATCCGTGGGAATTTATGGACGGGGTTTCCCCTCGTACTCAGTATGTCCCTTACAAATTTATTAATGTTAGGGGTAACTGATAAACACTTGTAAACATTGCGTGAATAACAATTAAGCGTTTCCACGAATCGTGTCATAATTAGGTACGATTTTTAATACAAACATACCCGTACATATACGGGATGTTTTATAACATTTATGCTGATGAAAGATTTCAAGAAGACTTGTATTCGCACGTGAAATATTAAATCATACAAGGCAAATTGTATTTATAAAGTGTATTTTTTTAAATTAACAATTTAATCAACTTTACGTTAATGTTCGTATTTAATTCTAATTAATTGTAAATTTTGAATTACTCAAACCCTTTAATTCTGCGAAAATATGCAAGATCATGGGATGAAAAAAAAATTGATTGCCATAAACGATTATTATACACAAGAATGCAATTAAATGAAAAGTACATTACAAGCAGTTCCTGCCTACTTTGATAAATTTTCAACACATTGTCAATTGCATCATATCCGTTGCTGACCTCAGGGCCAATTTGTCGCGCTGTGAGGTCAGCGACAACGTGCAATTTGTCCACATTTTAATGACAGTCATTTAGTTTTCGTGAGAACCTCATTTCATTTTTATGTATCGCGTTTTGTAGTGGGCGGTGCTTAAACCTTAGTTATTATGTAAAAATGGATAGAAAAATATTGATAAAACCACCCTTAACTACGGACTATTTTAACGTTTTTATTACTTTTCAATTTAGAGGTGTAATTTTTATTACAACTGTCTCGCAAATTTGATTTAATTATTTCATTGTCATAAATCAAACAAACTGTACCTGTTGTAAATATAGTATAAATGATAGAAAATTCATTTAAAACTTGTTTAAATATAAAGCTAATCGAAGTAACCTGTAGTTCCTATTTAACTTCAGCAGGTAAGTGAATGTTAAGTATCCAATAATTGAATCTATTACATTATCATAATATAAATACGTGAAGGGAAAACTTTGGACCCCTTTTTACGAAAATTGCGCGCACGGAGGAGTATAAAATTTGGCACACTTATAGTTTATGTGTAGGAGAAGTGCAGAACGCTAATATTTTTCAATAATAATGCTTATAAAGT
>DWGJ01000370.1:0-32231 GCA_018246895.1 Aspitha aspitha aspitha
TACATAAAATAAATTTCTGAACGCACGATATTTGACATATATGATTTGACATGTATAACCACGGCAACGCGTGGTCATGGTCAGGTTGAATTTATAAAAAAGATTTATATGATTATTTTTATAGAATTGCATGTAAATCTGTAGTACATACCAACTTTGCTGTTACATCCTTTCTGTATGCTTTTATAGTTTCCCTCGAATAAACTTTACCGGACACTACGGCTTGGATCGCAACCTGAATTTAACATATTAATATTTCGATATACAAACATAAATTGAAGTAACAATAAAATACATGGATATCTAGTTGCCTATAGTCAATGGCGAAAACATGGTGCTTTTGCTTGTAGGTACTGTACGCCACTATAGTAAATATTTACCTGAACCATCTGCCGAGGTATCATTTCTTTCAGTTTTGTTGTTAACCTCTTAGCGTTGTATTCTAATCGACTTGTATGTACAATTGTTGATAACTCTTCTATTAAAAGTCCATTCAGCAATATATCCATCTGTAAGAACCATTGATTAAAAAAAAATCATATTGCATTCGAGTATCACTTTTTGACACAGATATGTCGTAGCATGAATTATAATTTGTTATGTAATTAAAAACATATGGAAATACTATCTTCAAACTTCTGAAGCTATTACTTACTCTCACTAAAGAACTAGTATGAAAGCCGTAATCTTCATAATCAAAACTTGCAAATCCAGAAGTCAAACTCTTCAGTGTGTCATGGAAATCAATTACTACTTCTGACAATGGTAATATGAATTGTAACAAAGTCATCTTGTCGTCGACTGCGCTAGAAGGTAAAGGTGTGCCCCGCCGGTCTATACATAGAGTGGTAACGGGCCCGATGTACTCTACTGGAGTTATTATAGTACCTTAAATACAATGAACATTAACATTTTGTTAATTATAGCGCAATTAAAATTGTCAATTTTTCAAAATGTCAATTCCTTTTATGTTTATGGAATTTAGATATTATTACATGCACTGTTTATTCAGAAGGGTTTAAACGAATACCTAAGTTTCATTAATGCTCCAGAAGCAATGAAAGCGCATCAAGGCTATTGACATCTGAGTTCCAGATATCAGATACAGTTACGTGGGAAGCCCCATAACAAAGTGTTACATATTAATGGAGTTGGTACAAGTTAAGCTTTACACATAAGATGTAAGTTCTTTTATGGATCTTAGAATAACTATTGTATATATGTATTAAGTATATTAAATATTATTAAAAGTTGATATATATATATTAAAAAGCTCCCAAAGGACACACAACTGACATAAATATACATAAGTAGTGTACTTATCTCAATTTTTTGTATGGATATTAAGTAGAAAGAATTACATACCTATGACAAATGGTTCATAATATTCTTCTATGTTGCATGCATCAGGAAGTTGTAAAGGATTTGTTATTAGAGCTTCTTTTCCGCCAAATTTTTTTATAGTCTTAGCTCCTATTACCCTAGAGTATTAAGAAAAATTGAAATTTTTTAAAATAAGCAGGTAAGTATCTAGTTGATATAACACCAAGACGGTAAAATTTTAAGTAACTATACAAAACATACCTAATTCTGTAAGGTACAGAAGGAGCGGTAAGTATTGCTTCTGCTTTGTACTCCTGGAACAGACGCTGTATGAACACATCGAGGTGAAGGAGACCCAAAAAACCTACGCGCCATCCTTGGCCCAAAGCAGGGCTAAAAATATAATTAATAATCAAACACATAAAACAGCTAAAAAGAACTTCTATTCTATTATATAGCATGTAAGAACTTAACATAATTTTCATGAGTTACTAACTTATTGCAGTAAGTATGTTTATTATTCTATTTGGACTATTATAGCAAATTAGGCCTAATAAAATATTCAGAGTTTCAATGGCGGAAGCCGAATTCAAATTATTATAAATAAAACCGTACTTACACCACAATTATAATAACTAGAAAAAAGATTGTTACTTACCTAGTATCTACATTCACACTAACAGCAGAATCATTCAAAGCTAACTTCTTGATAGCATCACTCAATTGCGGGTGTTGGGATTGGTCTGCTGGGAAGATACCAGCATAAACCATGTGTTTGACAGGTGCTACTGATACCATTTTATCGTTAAAAACTATGTCTGTCGAGAGGAGCAGGTCACCTACAGTTCCACCACCCTTAGGTCCACAACCTAAAAGATTTTAAAATTACTATTGTTCTATGGATTACATAATATATACGAAATAGTCTAAATAATGATTTAGATATAAAAAATATGTCTTGAATTAATGAGTACTTATAAAGATCAATATGAATAGTGTAAGTGGTTATATTAAATTTTGGACTTTAAAATGCTCTTAAAATTTAATCATAAACATCATTTATATACTTTAATCCGAAATCCGTACAATTCATACAATTCGTGAATTATCACCTAATTAGCACGAAAGTATACTAAACTGGAATGAGCCTACCTATCATGACAACTTGTCCGGCATAAGCGATGGTAATAGGTTCTTCTTGTGGTCGCAACATTGCCAGAAACTTCACCACATTTTGTTTAGAATTTGATCTCCATTTCACTGATTGACCAAGTTGCACTACTCCTGAATGTATATAAACAAGACATAGTACTCCTCTATACTTGTCATGCCATGTATCAATTACATGAGCTTTGAAGTGATCTTTCACCTCTACTGAAGGGGATGGAATTCTAGTTATTACAGCTTGTAACAATTCTTCAACACCCCAGCCTTTTTTAGCAGATATACTTATTACAGTATCAGGGTCAATTTTGAAAAGTGATTTCATCTGATTTTTTACACTGTCTGGATCTGCACGAGGTAAGTCTACTTTGTTGAGAGTAGGTATTATTGTTAAATTGTTTTTTTTGGCTAAGGAGTGCACAGCCACAGTTTGAGCTTGTACACCTTCATTAGCATCTACCAAGAGAATTACTCCTTGACAAGCTGTCACACTCCTTACAACCTGTACATAATTAATAAATAAAATTGACACATACTTTACTTGTTTTACTTGTCTACAAATTGTCCTAGTCGAATATTTTTTCAGAGGAGTTTTTGTAAATGGTGAAATGTCTTTCTACAATATATTCAATTGTTTATCATGGATTGAAAGGATATTACATATAATTCTTTCCCAACAAAAGATCAGGCAATAGTTTGCTACAACAGATCTGGCTTTGAGCAGCAATTATATATTGCAATTGGTGAAAACACAACATGTACCAGAGGCTGCTGCATTGTCCTATAGAGTTATGGGTTTATAGACAATCATCAGTTATTTTAATGCCACAGTAATAACATCTGACAAGATTTACTGAGTAATAGTAAAATCTGGACTTTACTGGTCATTTATTTTCATATCATATGTAAGTGACACAGTCACAAACCCAGAGGTTGTCTGCTCCCACATTTTGTTTTTATTGGAATATGATAGGGTCAAGAGTGGTTTACAGGCAACTTACCTCATTTGAGAAGTCCACATGTCCAGGGGTGTCTATGAGATTTAGAAGATAATGTTCATTATTGTAAGTGTAATTCAAGGATGCTGTTACAGCTTTTACAGTAATTCCTCTTTCTCTTTCCACCTATAATGAGATGAGATTATTCTAATTAGACAGAATAATAAATTGTGGAAATTTATACAATGAACAATTTTGCTCATAGAAATTCAAATTATATAGTATGGAGGATGAGTTTTTCTTTGGATAATTTGTTAGACATCAAACATAAAACCACAACTAACTTAGCAAGAAAGCAATTCAGGTGCAATAATTTATATTAAATGCCAATCTAAGAACGATAAAAAATATGTACTTGCACACTATGGATATTTTCACTCCCTTCCTTACATGTACAATAGAAAAACAACATATACCACACATGATGCATTTAACGGTGATATTATATTTATGTTTATTTATCAACTTCCTTCTTATAGATAAAATGTCATTATTATTGTTTGAAAATTATTAATCACCATGAAATAAAGTCTCACTTAAGTCATGATTAGGCCTTTCCCCTTTACAAGATTATCATTACATTGATACATATAGTAAGCTTTGTGATTAAAAGGAATATGTATTTCAAAATATTTTTTATTCAATTTAAGTTTTCATTACGGCTGTCACACAACAAAAAAACAGTGAAATAATTACTCTTTTAATAAGCTCATACTTTAGTCAGGAGTAAAGAAGTAAAAACCAGTACAAATTACACAACACATATAAGTTGCTGAAGATTATCAACATGACTATATGTGTTATAGAAAATTCTTAAGCTAGCGTAAACCTAAATTATGTTGTATGACATTGTAATACATATACACAATGTACTAACATTACAGTTTTATGTAAGTATACATTATACAACACAACAGCATGTATAAAAATGGTTTATAGTGCTACTCACTTGCAGCTGATCCAGCACTTGTTTATTTTCATTTCCCGGTTTTATTACACCTGTTATTTCTAGTAATCTATCGGCTAATGTACTTTTTCCATGATCAACGTGAGCAACGATACTGAAGTTTCTGATTCTTTTTACATCAATAGCTTCATTATCTAATTCAGAACTGTATGCACGCCTTCGAAACCTAGATAAACTAAAAAATGATATAATATTTAAATGTAAATAAATCGTTAGTGTTATTAAATGAATGTGTACCTTTTACTTACGTTTTACACGATTTAAAACTCAAGAAGTGCGAGTATTTTATTCTGCTTAAAACTAGAACCATTTTATTTCTTTAGTAGTTCAATCATTTTAAATAGTGTTAGGTATGTCTTAGGTTAGAAAATTAAGAACATCAATCAATTTTATAATTCGCATCCAAATGTCACAATCAGCTGACACAAAACACAATCAAAATTGGAGTGGTAAGTTTTAAAATAAATTGTATACATCCTTTCGATAGTTTAATTAAAGTATTAATAAAACGTTACACTAAGATTACCATTTTAACTACAATTTGTTAGTGAAAAAGATTTAAGGCATCTTTTAAATCTACAAATCTGAAAACGAAATTTTTTTTGCAAATTTTATTTATGATACTTGTTAATAATAACGTTGTTATTAATGAGGTTAGGATTGATTTCTTGGTTGTGCCACTCTGACTGCAATATTATCGAGGTTAATAGATTTAATTTTTAAGTCTAGAAAAATAATTGTATATTAAGATTAACTATTATTAAATAGGTATGAACTGTAAAATGTGTGTTTAGAAATGTAATGTAAAATACATTAGATGCGTTATTATTATTATTTATTGATCATGTTATGCCTCAACGAACCAATGACTGAAAGTAACCATATAGTTTTATTTCATTTTGTTCTAAATCACAGCTTTAAACAATATAAGGCTGCCAGCTGTTGTTGGTTTTTTTTTATACGGCTCTGGCAACATTTATTATACTTTGTCAGTTGAGCCACGTCATTTTTGCTTGAATGAGGAGGTTGTTGAGTGTTGGTTTACGCGGCGTCTAACATAAGCTACATTGTAAATCTATCAAACATGAATATATTCCGTTTGCTCGCCGATCTGTCCCACCTTTTAGCTATAATAATATTGTTATTAAAAATCTGGAAAACCAGATCATGTGCAGGTAAATTGATTCGTACCGGCATGTTTGTGTGATCAGTGTCTGATTATGTTTAATGGGATAACATTATTTGTGGTTTCTTTTTAGGAATATCAGGCAAATCTCAAATACTGTTTGCAATTGTTTACACAACGCGGTACTTGGACTTGCTGACGACCTTTATTTCTGGATACAACACTGTGATGAAGGTTGTCTTCATTGCGGCTTCATACGCTACAGTATATTTGATGTATGTCAAATTCAAAGCCACCTATGACCACAATCACGACACTTTCAGGATCGAATTCCTAATTATTCCATCTGTGATCTTGGCATTGTTGATTAACCGCGAGTTTACAGTACTGGAGGTTTGTATCAGCTTCTTTTATTTAAGTGTTACCGTTTGTGAAACTGGTTATACTCTGATAACTTTATGTCTCATAAAATGTATGCCAACTGTTTGTATAATCAACTGATCAAATTGTTTTGTGTATATGCAGGTACTATGGACATTTTCAATTTACCTGGAGTCTGTTGCAATTTTGCCACAACTGTTTTTGGTGTCAAAAACAGGAGAAGCTGAAAGTATTACATCTCACTATTTGTTTGCACTGGGCTCATACAGAGGATTGTACTTGTTCAATTGGGTAAATATACATCATATAATCTACTTAGTTACTGACCTATACATTGTCAGTGGATGTCCCTGTCTATATAAACACAGAAAAGACAGATAAGTTTATAGGAATATTGCAGGTATTAGATTATTTTATGGCATAGAGTAAATTAGAGGACAAAATGAAGTAAGCTAGGTATTGTAAAGAGTAATGAGAAATAATAGTACTGCTTTAAGTTTATTACAGTAGGATTTAAGTAAAGAAATACATTTTACAAGATAACAAAATGAGTATCTAGAATATAGATATAAATTACACATATTTCCTATTCATTCACATAATCAGATAAGATACATGTAAAATTGGAATATTATAAACCAAGAAACTAGTGAAATAAATTATAATAATTTTAATTAAATATTGTTAGTTACATAATTGTTATTGCTAACAGTTTATAAAAAAATTGTAAACACTTGTATTGTATATCTGTGCAAGGTAGACATAACATTTTTGTAAGTATTACAGTATAATAAACTTGATTCTATAGTAGTAATTGTTGAGATGGTGGAGGATATAACAGTTACACCACAAGAAAGCAGTATGTTTGTTGAGGGTATTATTACTATAAATTATTTGTATATAATGTGCCCACAAACATATAACAATGTGCTATCAAAGGTGTGCAGCTTAGAGGTATTTAAAGCATTATCAGGTGTTTAATAAAATATACATACATTTTAAAAATTTCAATTGTAATACAAGATATACATACTTTATATCCTACTAAAAATGGTATTTCACAAACACAAAACTGAGTGCTGTTAGTTTAATAGTTATATCCCGTATGGATATAATTCTATGTTCTATTCTCTCTATGACTGGCCTCATGGTTGAGTACTTAAGAGATTCTGACTGTAAAACTGGAGGTCGTGGGTTCGATTCCCCCCAGGACAAACATTTGGTTTTTCTGTCTGTCTATTGTTTATTAGCTGTCCGGTCATCATAACAGGCATTAAATTGTCTAATTTTAGATCAGACAGCCGAGTGTGGAATTGTCCCCAATTATTTATTCATTCATTATTTTTCAGATATACCGCTACATTGTGGAAGACCATTATGAACTAATTGCTATAGGAGCTGGTATTGTACAGACTGTGCTCTACTGTGACTTTTTCTACCTCTATGTCACTAAAGGTAATTAAGGCACATTATAGTAAACATATAAATATTCAAGATAATTAATAGTATATGCATAAGAGGAATAACTTGAGTAAAGAATGTTTCAGTTATATAAACTGCTTGTTTGGTATTAACAGATATATATTGTAATTATCCAGGAAATGCCTTTAATTAATATTCTTAGCAGGGTTTTTTGGTTTCATTCAAGTCTACTTCAAATTGATTGCATCTGTTTCGGTAAAAGCATTTCTTCAGGCTTTCCTAATTCTATAAACAAACTGGTAGTAATATAGAGGCTTGTTGTCCAAGATTTCAATTTAGTTAAATTAAGATTATCAAAAACATGACCAAAAATGATTGTAGTAACATCAGTACTTATAAAACATATACTAATTGTCTGACTTAGGTATTAGGTAGATATTAATGACAAAAAATGAGAGAAAGGAGTACTTGCATATTTAGGGCACATAGTAATAAAATTTAATTATGTAGAAAGAATGGATGATGAAAGAATAACAAAACAGATACAATACCTGCCAGTCTTCATGGATGTGGGTACCAAGGAAGACCAGGACTCTCTTATCTTGATCAAATAAGTTGGGCACTGGCTGATGGACCAGTCAAGAATCTCTGAGACTGGGGTGTATGAATGAAGAGAGTGATGAATGTAGAAGAAGCATGTTAGTAGGGTAGCATTTGTAGGGACAAAATTTGGCACTTAGTGCTTTCTGCCACCCTGTTAGAGATCTGGTGTGATATTATAATAATGGCTTATATATTGTCCTTCCAGTTCTGAAGGGAAAGAAGTTGCAGTTGCCTGCTTAGCATCCCAGCATACATTTGCAGAAGAACCACTGACAGAAATGCCTGTTACATTGTTTTTTAACAGTCAATAATTAGATTTAACTGCTACAATTACAAATTTTAAAGAATGGAATCGAATATACATAGTGGGTAGTGTTTGGCAATATGTAAATTGTAAAAAAACCTAATAAATTGGGCAATAAATAAAAAATCCGTATGTGCAATGTAATTGAAAACCATGCAATTCAATTTACCATGGTATATAAATGATGTTGGACCTATTCGTTTTATATTATTTTTTACGTTTTATGATGTAGCTACATTGGCGGATTTCGGCGACTCTTCGCGTTGTCGAGACTTATCCACGTAAAAAATTGTGGAGTGTTCAGACGAAAACGAGTGCCTATCGGACTTCTGTCGTTACGTCACTTTACGCGCAATTTTTTTCGAATTCACGTGCAGTTGATCCGAAAATTCAACAATCACTCGTTAAAAATTTGCTTTATATTATGGGTACATACCATATATAAAAAAATAGTGTAATTTTCCCTGAATATAAATAAATTTATGGTTCAAAAAATGACTATGTCAAAATACTTACATAAATTCATTAAGGAACTAATATATGACATTGAAATCACTTTTTGATAACATTCTTTAAGAAAGATATACCTAAGATTAGTTGCATTAGCTCGTGCATCAGAGCAAATATCAAAATATTTTAAAATGCAATTTGTGATTGATTTAATATCACTTAGATACTTCTGTAGTTAAATATCTTTATTTTATTTTGATATATAACATTGACCTTATCTAAGTATATCATAAAGATTATGTACATATAAAATTATGTTATATTTACCAGACAATTTAAAAATCCTTTTATTTGCCTAAATATGTATGTCCATTTATTACTATTCCTATCTGTTATTTGTGAACTTAAACCAAAACATAGTATTAAAATGTTTTTCTATTGCATAATTTAAAGTCATCATTAGCTGGTAGGCCTTATACAATTTCTGTGACGTGTGTTTTAGGAGAATTAGCTTGATGAGAATGAATAATAGTGTTGTACTATTAGTAACCAACATTATTTAAGTAATGTATGGTAATGACAGGCCTTTGTAGGTAGATTGTTGTGAATTACGTGTAATATTGACATCTTTGGATGTTAAAATATAATTATGGGCAATAATGAAGTCAAAGAATTGTCTTACAGATAATTTATATAAAGGAAATAATGGTAAATTGAATCTGACCCTATAATCCAATAATTACTAATATGTAGATCAAACATTGTTTTTTTTACATATAGTATCGTAAGATGATAAGTGTAATTTTGCAATAAGGATTGGTAAATAAATTAAATTTAAAAGTGAAAATATTCTTTTATTAACGATTTCAAGTGCTTTAATATTCCCTGTACTTTACTAATTAAGATCTACTTTTGTAGGTAGATATTAACGACACCTTGTGGTCTAGCAGAGAAAGTCTATTCAAATAGGTATTGGATAATTTTATGTCAAACGTAGATTCCTACTTCAGAAACTGGATCTAACGTTTTCATTAATCAAAGACGATATTTACACAATATTAAATGATTTAATAACCCTTTCGTTTATTACAAAATTAAAAGACACAAACATTAAAAGTATGTTTTAAAACAACAGCATTTCTGAAGATATTACTGATTCTATAGATTGAATTTTTCTACGTTAGTTGTCCACATAACAAAGCTGCATATTTTACGAAATCGGCTATGTGTACCTGTTCCTGTAAAATAATATAAGGAACATTTCAAAATTAAGTAGTAATTCGTACCTACTCATATAACTTTCGACAAAACAAATCTATAAATTATAGGAGAGTTAAAAGTGATATACTTAAGTGAAATACTTAGTTTCTGTCTATCTTTATGGGATACCTCCGTAGGCATGACTGTATAACCAATAACTAACTACCTTTAACATAGTGCTGCTATTCATCAGGTGAAAAATTCCATTTGAAAGGGTCTCTTCTGATAGTATCACTGTGTATGTCACGCCCATTCGTAAGTTTTCTTTAATCTATGATCAAAATTTATATTCAGTTTGTATTAAGAAACAAAGGTTTGTTTGTTAGGAGCAGGTACATCAATAAAATTGTTAGCCATACAATAAAATAAAGATTTTATGTTGCCAGGTTTGCAAGGACAGAGATATTAGGCACTCGTTACTTTCTGCATACCCCGTTAGGGAACTGGCGTGATGGTATAATAATAATTAATACATTCTGGCATTCGACTGGCCTCGTAGTCGAGTGGTTAAAGCCCCTTACTGCAAAACTGGAGGTTGTGGGTTCGATTCCCACCCAGGACAAACATTTATGTGATGAGCACATTTGTTTGTTCTGTGTCTGGGCGTAATAAAAATATCTACATATATAAGTACTATATCGTATGTATATATGTATCAGCTGTCCGGTCAGAACACAAGCATTAAATTGCCAATTTGGGATCAAACAGCCGTTTGTGAAATTGTCCCCAGTTATTTATTTATTTATTTGGCTGTATATTGTATGCCCAAATGTTAATTGGTAATTATTTTTTTCGATGTAACTTGCTTTTGATGCGTATCTAAAATTCTTCATTCGTTAAAATTCCTACTTTTGAGTAATAGAATAATTATGTAATTTCATAGCTTGTCTCAAAATTTTTCACAGTTCGTACATAGTGATTTCTAGATAACCTATCAGTATTAATATAATATCTGACTTTACGTATTAAGATTGTGATATTTATTCTGTACTTAATATCGTTTTAGATTATGTATTGCCAAATATGAATCAAAAACTTTTTAATAGTCCTGGTTAACTGTAATGAACAAAATATGGGTTTCCTAAATCTATATAAATAGTAACAAGAAAATGATCTTATTTTACTGATTAATCGTGAATACTTGCATATTGCTGAATCACTATTACAAATGAAAATTATTTGTTACTGTTTTGGAGTCATGTGTAGACATTCAAACTCTTATGACACTGAGAATATATTTTTATGTCAATTTTCTTGTAAATTATCATAAGGTGATTCATATTTTAATTTTAACCTTTTTTATGCATTTAAGTACTTACGGTACAGTTAATTGATCAAAATGTGTTCTACCTTCACGCCCTCTAAGAAATCAAAGTAATGGAGAACAATTATCATTTACAATATTGTACTATTTTTATACTTATTAAAAGATCTTTATTGTAAACCAAATAATATTAGGATTAATATTTTATTACGATTTCAATACGTCTTTTGTAATAAATGTAGCACAGCTTATTTTTTGTTTTTCTTATTGATACCATGCCACTATGGGTGTCCCATTGAAAGGTCATTATTTAATAAGTATAGATAATTAAAACAACAATTTCGCTATAGATTTAATAGTTATTCTAATTACAATAGTTCACTCCTTAATTCACAAAGAAAAAATTATCTGGTATTTTGGAATACACAATCACGCCTTCGAAAGAATCAATGGCTACATAACAAGGTCTTCATGTTGACTATCCTCACTGATCACTGCGCAGTTGTTGAAAGGATAGTTGCGAGTGCCAATGAAAACAAAATCAAATGGGTGTTTTTCTACCGACAAGCACCTGCAAATCGCACGGCCTCTATTCACAATGACGACGAGGTATATAGACGTTTTTAATTTAGTCTTTAATGGAAAATATGCAGTTACCGTCCTGCAACCGCACAGTGGCTCCGGCGAATTTTCGCGCCGTAGAAACCGATAAGCATCTACTAAAATAAAATGTACAGAATTGTACTAATCATGCAGTGCATAGCGACGACTATTTATTTTGGTCGATAGACGCTTCACCGTTTGCACCGCGCGAAAATTCGCCGCGGCGAATTACCCGTGGCCCGGCCCTTATGCTCTCGTACACAACGAGACTACTACTTTTGCATTACCTCTATTAAGTTACTATTTGAATCGGTGCTGGCCAGTGAAGACGCCCATTGTCGACACCAGTACTAATTTTAAAAGTAACTTATAATAAATTTCTGGATCACAGTACAAAATGTATAACTGAAAATAACTCGTTACACTCACTAACATTACAAGCTAAACTAAACTTACACTTAAAGTGAAATACATATCAGTCAAACAAATGGCAATTATTCTTCTTAAAAAACCATCTATAGTTCTAATCATAAACATTTTCCTGCTTAGTAGCTTTACAATATATAGCAATACTGGCTAACTTTATTGCAAACATGTATATATATACTTACATGTCCATAGCCTTATTCATATCTTGCCATAAAAATAATTATTATGCTACACTTGCTCCTTAATAATTGTTTATAATCTAATTTTAACTATCTGTGATTCATGTATTCTAATGGTTACAAATTTTCATCACACAAGTGTTAACAAAAATAATAATTATTATTAATACAACATATAAACGCTTTGAATGATTGTTATAAGTAACATAGGTAGATCTTTTATTAAGTAGGTCTAGATATAAACATTTCTTAAGTTTTGTTTACAAACAGAAAAAAAATATTTAGTCACTTGTAGTAAAAAAGCTGCATATTAATGGTGTTTTCATAGTATCTCTTTGACTGAAGCATTTCACTTGTAATACTTCTAAACACACGAATATGACAAATATCCACTTCACAAACTATCTGTTAAAGTATTTTAGCCAATATTTGGTTCTATCCAATTGATTGAAAGCTATAGTTATTCAATATTAATGTAAGAAAAAAATTAAGTTTGACGTAGGTGAAGTTGTGAATATTAAGAGTTAACATTTCAATTAATAGTTATTTTAGTACGAGATAATTAAAAAAATTGATCAAAGAAAACAATTATGTAGCAAAGACTTTACTGACAAAAAGAGTTGTGATAGTTATAATAACAGTTAAGCATTGTTTACATAAAAACCTAAGTGTTAATCATAACTTCTTTGCAAATTATTGTTAAACAAGTATAAAAATATGAAGATTGAATGTCGACTTTTAAAAATATTATCGGCATATAAAACAGTCAAACTCACATACAAATTTTAAACAGCACTGGAATTGTATTTGTTTATTAAATGTCAATAATAAATTAGAGTAAATAATTATTCATGTTATAATTAAACTCAGTACTGTAATACTTATTGAGATCAATAGCAACAAAAAAGCAAAGAATTTTTATACCACACATGAAACTAGAGGAATATATAAATTCCTGCTTACACATTATTAATTTTAAAACGGTGGGATACATTAAGCCCTATTTTACTTAACCAAAGAGTGCATAAAAATAAATTTTAAATTATGGGTATCTAATATTTATGCATCATATTATACACAAATGTTGTGAATATTATTATATATCTTAAACAGTTTGCTTTAAGTAATCGAAATTTATAATCTTCAAATTAAAACTAAATCCTACTACATTTAGTGTAATAAAAACAAGATGTGATGAATTAACTTTTCTGAAATTAAAGGAAATGATTTTCTAAACAATACTAGGATATAACTGCCTACTGTGATGAAATATATATTTTATAACAATTTGTATTTCAGGTAAAGTTAAATGTTCATATATTAAAAGTATGGAATCATTAATTTGTACTAAACCACAGTCATTTTGCCATAAAATAAAAGAATAAAGTATATTTAATCATCATCTAATTCTATTACAATCGGTTCAACATTCTCAGTAGCCTTTGTGTATTCATCTTTCAACTGTGCTAGTAACAAACACTTTGGTATCTTTAATTCCTCTGCCTCATCAACCAATATTTTCAATTTTTGTAATCTTCCAATATCAGGTGCTGTAGGTAGCAAAATATTTTTTGTTTCTGTCATCCATTTGTCAAAACTTTGAACTCTAAAATCAATTGTTTGTAACATTATATGCAATTCATCCATATCATACCGATAATTGAGTATCTTCTTTTGCCAAGCACATTTGCAAAATTCATCTGCATGCTGCAAACAGGACATGTGTTTACAATCCTTGCATGATACAGATGACAAGAAGCAAGTAGTCTTACATACTTCACAAAGACGTTCATCATCACCAAGCAATTCAAATGCAGTTCTTTGCACATTTGTCAAGCCTTTCCTGGCTATTTGACCTCTTAAGCGTCCTTCTTCTTCAGTTGCATTAACAAGCTCTTTTTGTGTCTCTAATGCTGTCTCTAAATCAAGACGATCACCTTCTAAAGCCATTTTACATATCAATTCATCATGTGAGAAAACACAAAATCTTTTCAGATTTTTGTAATGTGTTATGCAATCTCTTCCAATTTTTAGCCAATCTGGTGGAGCAAAATTTACTGCTTCTGCGAAGTTATAGCCTTGATTAAAACCTGCATGATAAGCCCTTGGAAATGTAACTACAAATTCTCCGGCCTGCTGGTCAGTTCTATATATTGGCACTCCTGCAGCCATCAATATATTAGGATTCATTATTGTTACTAATTGATGAAGTAAGTCTGGTTGAGACTTAAAAAGCTCTGGTGCTGCTGCCTTCATAGCTGTTTCTAGCATTTCTGCCCCACTTCCCGGTACTCCATACCATGTTTTAGCCTCACCCCAGTGTAAATAGTTGATTGAATAACTCCAGTGATCCTCATTATGCCAACAAAATGCAGAAAAGCACATGCCAACATACATCCATGGTACTGTCATTCCAGATATATCTGCATTTATAAACCTCAAAACAGAACCATCTAATACTGGTAGATTATTTAAATTCCATCCAGAATCTACATATTCTTGGTCACCTGGATATAAGTTTAATGAAGATTTAGTAGGAAATCCTGAACCATGATCCATAGAATGTAAATCGGCTCCATATTCTACTGTAACATCTTCTTCTACTGAAGAAATAATCCTCCAGAATTCTTTTTCAGCTACATTTGTAGGCACTAAATGTCCAGACATCCCAAAATAATCAGACTTAAATTTATCTGCCATTTCTCCAAACTGTTGTAGTGAGTACTCTCTTTCAGCCTGTGCAAACCCAAATGCTTCTGCAGGTTTATGTACCTCTTCAGCTATACAACATGGGCAACGCCAGTCACCATCTGGCACAGTATTTAGAGGAGGTTTTAGACAAAATGTGTGATAAGTATCAGAACATCCATTACATATTAACAATAAGTCATCTCTGTGATCCTTCTGGCAAATTGCGCATACATAAATAGCTAATGGATCTAACTCATACCTTGGTCTTTTTCTCGATTTCGTGATATCAAACTCTTCATCATTCAACCCTGGCATTTTTGGACCTGGTCCATAACATGCCAGTCTCCGTAACTCTCTGTTTCTCTTCATTTCCTCAGTAATAATTGTAGTTTGAGAACCCCCTTCAGACTTTATGTCTGATCCAGTTTTGGTCTTTTTAATACTTTTGAGTGGTTTTTCTTCTTTTATATCATCATTGTCTAAAATGGTTATGGTTTCTACAGGTACTTCCTTAAAGACATGTTTACCACCTGGCTTAGATGGACAACATTCACTCTTGATTTCAGTTTTAATGTCTGTCTTTTTTACCGATTTTAAAATATCTGCTTTACTCTTTTCAAATATCTCATACGGAAGCAAAATTTTTTCATAATTACTACGAAGAAAATTCATAGTATTCGCGTTCTGAGTGTAGCCCATCGCATTAGCAATCTTACGCCATTTTTTAGGAGAGTTGCAATTATCAAATCCACCCTCCTCATCGACCCAAAACTTTAAACAATACAAATCCAATGTTTTATTTTCTATCATTGGTATTTTAAGAGGTGATCCTTGAAGATCCCAAAATTTTAATATCTTTTCCAAGAACAAAAGTTTAAGGCGTGTTATGGCTTCCAACTCGTTTACTTTTTGTATTCGTGGGACAAATTTTAATTTGTCGACGTCCAAAGAAAAAGGTGGCTGCCACCGAGTGGGCGGTTTTATCTTGCATATTCCCGTTTTTTCCGCTACAGGACGGATTTTAGCTATATATCCCAATGGATCCATAAATTCTTCAAACGTAGGCTCAAACACAGGCGCTTCCGGTGGTGGAGTGAAAGTGAACTCTGCACTTTTCTGCATGGCATTTTTCTGGATATTCTTACTGTCCATTTTGATAAACAGGTCAATCCACGCTTTCTAATTAAGTGTTTATTTTACACTCAAATATGTCCACAAGACATTTCACAAACAAAATATGACTGACTACGTGACTTTTCGACATGTGTAAATGGCTCCTAAAATCCTAAGATCGGTAAATTATATACACGATCGACATTACATCCGTAAATAAAAAGAGAGCATGTTTACGACACTTTTAATTCATAGCAGATATATTTTAGTTTTATACTGTATATATCTGTATTACACACACATCACTACACAATATATAAAATATAGTACGTTCCATAATAAGAAACTCACACAAAACAAAACACGCAACGCAATGGTCTGATGGTCGCCGATACGATAACTAATCGCAATCGCACTTAAATAATTTTTTCCGTATGTAGCTTTGCCAAAATATACTCGCTTCGCTTCGAATCGCTTGTAGTCGTATACGTATTACGTGTGCAGTAGAATAGCGAGACACGAGTAACGTTACAGTCGCGTCAATGAATACTCGTTACTCGTCGTCGTGACACAAGAAGAGGTCGACAGGAAGAAACAGAAAGAAACAGAAAATGTTTTGATAGCCATTGAGCATTGGTCGATTATATGGTCATTGTTCTTGTACCGAGTACCGACTCGGCTCGCCTACTAGAGCAGGGCTACCAACATTTCAAATTAAAATCCTTAATAGTTGCTATATGATGTTGTCAATTGTCAATACCTGTATTTTATATTTATACGACATATTTTATTAATATAAGGTTTTTTACCGATGTGCTTTTGTTATTCTTTGTAATATGGAATGAAGAAGAAGATTTTTTAACGTTTAAACATAGTTCAAAAGCGCTTTAAAAGAAATCTGATAATTAATATAAATATTATTATGCTGAAAGAAAGATATTTGAGCCAAATATTATATTAAAAGCAAATGATATTTTGTGAGCTAGGCTTGTTGGAAGTGGCGAAAAAATAAAAATATGGTATCGATATTTTTGTGTAAAATTGAAATGCTTATAATTTTTTTCATTAAAAAAGAACTATATATCGGTGCAGTTGGAACAATGCTATTGGTATGGTAATGATTATTTATAACATGAGCAGCTTAATTGGACGTAGGGCTACTAGCACTGTACTTTCTGTTACCCAAATATCATGCAATCTTAGGATTCTTTATTTTCGTGGAAAAGTTCAATTAATTTGGTTTAACACAAATATACTCTAATATTAAAATTAATTTGTTAACGTGAACAAATTGAATAATTAATTAATTACATGCCCGGCTTATAAGTTTTGAAAAATCACTCGGTGCTCTCTGTTTATCTTTTTTGGGACCTGGCGTGATGGTATATTAATAATAATCACATCTATACAGAATGTATGATTATGTCAGTTACGAAATTACTGAAATTGATGGATAAAAATAAGTTTTAAAACAATTTGTACATGTAAAGATGAATTTGGTAAATTTGCCATTTTCTGTCATAAAAAGTATTTATTAAATTTGTTAGTTGGTCTTAAAAAATACAGATTGGGAAGAATTTTCCTACTTGAAAGTTCAAATATACATATGGAAAAATCTACTCGATAAATATCGCATAATAATATCGATATATAGACATTTCATCTCTATTGTCACGAACTTTACTCCATTAAATGTACTCAGCTGTACTAGGCTACTAAGGCTACTAATGTCTACTGTTGTGACTGTCAAATATCTATGGTCAAATAATTAGATAATATAAAGCGTTAACAGATTTCAACAAAAAATTAAAATGCGATTTTCATGATTTATGTAAACTTAAAATAGAACAATATCGTAGTGAGTACTAGATATTTCAGAATGTTTTCTCGTGGAATTAAACTGGTTAATAACGTTCAATTTAATCAAGTACGTCTTGGTCACCGGATGCGAGGAAAACCACCAATTTATTGTCGAACTATAAGAGATCGTATAAACGAACTAAATTATAAAGATGAAATATACACAAAAAGAATTGACATAGGATTCCCACCAACGTAAGAATGTTTTTTGTTTCTCAAGAATTTAGGTTATGGTGTTGAGTTATATTGAGTATTACAGCTTAAGGTGTGTTTGAGAAATGTCTTTCATAATAATTGTTGTAAACACTCATGTTATCTGTTTATTTCAGAAAATTTATAAATAGAGTTGACCGCACAGAACATCTAAAAAAAATTAAATCAGATCCTCGATTGGAGAAACTGGCACGCAACCATAAACTGGAGATTGATTTGGAAGTTATGAGAAAGGATTGGTTGGATTCATTGGGACCTCAGCATAAAAGACAAATAGCCGAGCATTATGGAATTTTTGAACATTTATATGGAGAAGGATATTTCATACCAATTAATAATCTTGAAGTGTTTTATAATTTGAACCCTGATTCTTATTTGCCAGCTTTTACTGGTAATGTTATCAAACCTGTAGAGGCTTCACAGCAACCTCTAGTTAATTTTGAATCTGATAATGATTCTCTGTGGACCCTTATTCTAACAAACTTAGATGGGCATTTAAAAGAGAATGATAAAGAGTATGTGCACTGGCTAGTTGCGAATATTCCTGGAAACCATGTTGAAAAGGGTGAAAATATCATTGAATATTTGCGTCCATTTCCATTAAAAGGAACTGGATACCATAGATATGTTTTTGTACTGTATAAGCAGAATAGTAAAGTCACATATGATCTAAAAAAAGGTAAAGTTGAAGAACAATTAGGGTTTTATAATAAATTATCTGCCATAAAATAGTATGTTGTCTATGGGATAATATTTTTTTTCTCCAGTAACTGCATCTTCACCACTTGATGATCGAACATTTGTAACACGAGATTGGTATAGAGTACACCAAGACGATGTAACACCAGCAGGCCTTGCATTCTTTCAGAGTGACTGGGATTCAACTGTAACAGAATTTTTCCATAATACTCTAAACTTAAAAGAACCAGGTGAGTAAGTGAATATTGAAGAAAACTTACTCTTTTATATTACCTGCCCTTCCTATAATATTCTTGTATACTATAATGGTAGGATGGCCCAAGAAGGGATTTTGCATGTTACTCAAGCACATAAGAAAATCAAATTGGCAGAAACCCTGTATTGTACCCCTTCCATACCTGAGTATGTCAAGGTTACAGTTTTTTTTTATTTAAAAAAATCAGTCATCACTTTCAGTTCCGGCCAAATCGTCAGTCATTCAGTCAGTCAATTGTCTGTTGAATTCACTCACTTTTGAGTTCACTTAACATTCTCTCTGATTATCTGACACTATATATATTTTTATTTTCTACCTCTTTTTATGGTCACCCCCTCCTAATTACTCATCAGATTAATATTTCTTGGTTATCAGAAATACAGTATTAACAGTATGAATATCTGATGTATTCCGAGTATTTCCATGTGACTGCTTTTTTTTATATTTTGAAAATTTGAACTCCGCCCCACTAAAATAGAAAACTTAAGCTTTTATTCAATTTTGGACCTAATCTTCACAAAAGGTCCTCATAATGCCGTAGTAACTGCAAATTTAACATCCCGGGCTCCCCAATTTTATTTCGAATTTAGAATTTTCATAAACATATGGCTATTCTATTTTAGTTTATGAATATGACTTCCCAGCACCATACATCAGACCTCAGGAGTGGTTTCCTCTAAGGAAACCATTCAATTTATACATGGACAAATATAGAGATCCAAAGCAGATTAATAAGGAGTATCTGTTACGGAAGCTTAAAACTGAAGATCCATTCAAAGCACCACCACCACCTTTGAGGTTCCCCAACGCTCATCCACTACCTAAAAGTATGCCTTCCTGGTTGAAACTTCATGAGAAGAAGATAAGGTTAAAGTGGGGTAGAGTAAATGATATTTAAAAGCAATAAAGAGTGAATTAGATGTGGTTGTTATCTTTTAATAAATAACATACATGTGTATTGCTTGTTTTAAGGCAATTTCTTCACTGGAACAGTTGTGTGTACAATCTCCATAAACCAAACATCAATACAGCGGGGTACCACCCCTATATGAAGGATATCATTGCCAGTAACACGTTTCTAATCTGGCTAAGGAGTGTATGCTATTGCGTGTATGTTCACCCATACAGTTGATTACTATGGTTTATAACAGTAGATGAAATATAATGTATTATGGATAGATAATCCTTTAGCAACTTTCTAAGACTTAAAAGATTAGATATGGATAGAAGGTAGAAATGACAAATTACTTGTGTTGAATAGTCCAATTATTGAGGAAGGCTATTAGGCCATATAACATGACGCTATGACTAATAGAAATGGAGTGATGTTAAATGTTGCAAAAAATGAGAAAATATTCATTTTCACGCAGATGTAGCCACCGGCAGAGCTATTTAGTGAATAAGTCATTCTCTTAGTTTTCTGAATAATTAATGAGTTTTATTTCCATTAAAACTTTAAGACATTATTATAGGTACTTTTTCTTTATAAGGAATAATTTATCACAAATAAATCACGACATACATACTTATAAATTTATTGACTTAATAGTGATTACATGTGATTAGACAATTTGAATCTTATTTAAAGTGAACAATGTAAGATATTGCATACAATTATTTTGAAATGATTTTTTTACACATACAAGGGAGCGAAACATTAATTCAGTAACATATTTTCTTTTAAAAATGATAATCCTAGCATTCATTAAACATCCAATGCAGTAACAAACACATAGGTATATTATCATTTATTAAATGAGAAAATAATATTATTGAGTTAAATGAAGGCAATGATTATGGAACCTATTACAATAGATACTTATTCTACTATGAATAATTACAGAATGATAAATAAAACTTTATTAAATTGTCAAGAAACATTTCCATATAGTGAATATGGTAGGTATATATTTTAGCTATATGGCCAAGCTCAATTTATGCTATCGGAAATGTAATCAATAAACATCTATGAATAGCCAAATATTAATTCGTGTTCATAATGATAACATTGACTTAATTTAACATACATAAGGTGTAGAGTAAGAATCATGTTATTATACATGAAGGTATTTAACTCCTACTTAATGATTTTTACTAATAATTTGTTATGTTATAGCAATTGGCATATTCATTTATTTGCCACCAAAAATAAATGCAACAATATTTAAACGCGTTTATATGGAAAAAAGTACATATTTTCTTCACAATATTCCTCTATAAGTATTCCTTCTTAATGGTAAAAATTACTGGTATGTCAGTAAACCCAATATTTGTAATGTTCCATTTTTTTGGTAACAAAGTAACTAAAAATTGAAACCTCTACAATGTAAAAAAATATTTATGAAATTATTTATAGAATAGTACTAATGAGAAATGGTTCAAAAACTTGCTTTTTAACATATTAAAAAAGTATTTTTTAACAAAATTATTTAGTCAAGTCCAACATCATCATCCCCTGGCTTGGGACCAGATGGAGAAGCACCAAAACCACCAAAACCTAAAAAAATAAATTTAATCAAACTTATATTTTTCTTTATAAAAACAGGAAATAGGAATTTAAAGTTAAGTGGTCAAGTGGAACATGTATGTGTGAAGTAACATGTATTTTTAGTTATAAGGACTAGGTAGGAATATTTTTACATGAATGTGATGAGGAACAAAACATCTTACCTGGGAAATCAGTGAAGTTATCGGTTTTTTGTTTGCCCAGCTTATTCTGCAACATTTCCAGAAATGCAGAGAATTTAGGATTGTCTTTATACTTCACACAGTTATAAGGATTAGTGGATATATCACTAATCATCTGTGAAACCTCTGGATCCTGAAAATAATATAACAAAGGAAAACAAATTACATAAAGCCTAGGCAATTATTTTTAGTGAAGAAAGTATAACTGTGTATCTAAATAGAATTCTGTAACACAATAATTTCTCAATGTTTGGTAATAAATATCTTACACTACGGCAATAAAAGAAATAAAATATTCTTAAGTTTCCATAGATGTACTGTTTGTAATGTGGTCCCTTAGAATTAGTTTAAATGACTTCAGGAGTCTAACCAACTATAGGCTAACCTACTAGTATACTGGAAATGAAAAAATACTGTACATAATATACTTCTCTTTGCTTTGAAGAACTTATTGTCCATGAACTTAGTGCAAGAGAATGTAACAAATAAAGCTCTGTATCAGATGATATGTTAGTCAATATCTGCATTGTGCTAACCTGGAATGCTGCATAGATTTCAGGGTCGGAGAACAACTTGTCAAAGTCTTGTGGATTTTTTATGTCAGCGAAGGCGCAAAAGTTAGGCATGGCGCCTTTAGCTGACTGCATGCGCGCCTTTGCTTGGGCTTTGTGCGCTTCGCGACGCTGAAGACAAAAGTGGCTTTTATTTTATTATGGTATTAAAAATATAACAAGCATTGTATGCCGACTGCGTTAAACAAATTTTAATTGAATATCTCAGATTACATTGTCAACAATCCCAATATCTCAGTAATAGGTGACACTGATATAATAAAGTTGATGAATGTCATTACCTTTCTCTCCTCCTTCTTACGTTGCATGCTCAGCTTATGTTGTCTCAACTTCTCAGCATTTGGTTTTATTTCAGCAAGCCACTCATTAGTCTGGTCGTCATAATCAATCTTGAGCGACTCGCAGAGATCATGAGATGCTTCTTCGAATTTCCCCAGTAACCTAAAATTTTTTTAAAGATATTGCAGGTATATAAATGTAACAACTGATTTTATACAAAATGTGTTTGGTATCGGCTGCAACAAGATAATATTATAAGTACATTTACAAAAGACATTTTATGATGTTCACTAATTTCTGACAAATGTTAAGTATGATGGTGTCTGAAATATTAACAGTCTGACCCATGCAAGCTGCAAACTGTGAACTGGCCTCCTGGTCTCACAAAATAAAAAGAAGTGGCAAGTTCTCATGTCAGAAGCCAAGATCTGCTTTAGGTTGATGCGCCAAAAGTGTGAGTGAGTGAGCAGTATAAATTAATTGCGTATGACATTGTAGATGTATTTGATGACAATGGTTAAGTTTAATAGGGTGATAAGTTTTACAAAAAATGGAACAATGTAAAATGGAAGGGGGCAAAAATGGAAATGGAAAGTCATGTGTTATGTATGAACAATGATGACATGTACATTACCTGTAAGCGCGACCTCTAAATTTGTACGCAGCGGCACTGTCGCAGTTGAGCTCTAAGGCGCGTGTACAGTCCTTGATACACGCCTCCAACTTGTTTTGTTTCAAATAAACCTGAATGCCATAAATTTGTATAGTGTTTAAATAGCATGAAAGGTTTGCAGTTTTGACGCGTTGACAAATTTCAAATAATCAGTTAGACAAAGCTAGGTCCGAACATATGATTAGAGTTTTCTAAAGAATATCTGTTATTAAGCCATTAGTTACAATTGTTATGATCGCATAATAATCTCCAGTTAATTCTGTATCAATTTGATCGGATTCAATTAAAAATTATAGAAAAGGTTGTAAAACGACTTACCTGCCCACGTTTGGCAAACAACAAAGCACTCTGTGGATTTAGCTTTATAGCCTCAGTATACACAGCAATGGCTTTGTCATACTCTTGCTCAGAGAAAGCCCTCATAGCTTCGGAGCGTTTCTCATCTGACAGGTCTCTTTCTTCATCAGTAGGTTCCTTGTTGACATCACCCATCTCTTGTGTGCCTTGGAGCAGTACACTTTCTATTACACCTGGGAATATTATTTTTCATAAATTTAATTGTTTTAATGTTATACCCTGCTTCAAATTTGATACTTGTCACATATCTATTGGCTCGAGGCATGTTGTTGCTTTAATCTTACAAGAGTGCCTACAAAAAGTAAGTTTAACAACATGCTCTACTTGGAAGCACCATTGAAATAAGTGCTTCACTAGCCAAAGTGCTATGGTTAACTGAAGTGCAATTTGTAGAATTTGAAACTTTGGGGATCTACATACATCTGTGTTCTCAAATACATTAGAACAGTTTGGCTGTTTAAATAATAAGATGACTGCAAGTTACTGCTTAAAGAGAAAACCCCATTAGCTAATCAATTTTAAATAGCCTATATTAAACAAATCTAATGGTAGTATTAGTAACAACATTAACCTTCCATATCAAGTTCCACATCTGATTCTGATTCAGATTCTTCATCTGATGATGCCTTCATAGCCTCTTCTTCGGCGGGCTTAGTATCGGCATAACTGGCAAAAACATTGAACATGCTGAGTTTATTGATATCAGTTTGAAAAAAAAAATTTTCCTTTTTGCCTACCCTGTTACCTGGCATAATACTGTTTTTAGATTCACATATATGTAGGTATATTTTATATGATAGTATAATGATTGTTATTAATATTACATATTTTTTCTGTATTTTATTATTGTAACTAGCGGCCCGCCCCAGCTTCGCACGGGTATAAAATATATAGCCTATGTCACTCACTGAAAAAATTACTTAAATCGATCCAGTAGTTTTTATTTAATAATTACTGCCCGTGGTCCACACGCGTTAAATTTAAAGTAAAACAATTCCCCTTTCCCTATACCATGATTATTTTACATATAAACCTTCCTCTTCAATCACTCTATTTATTTAAAAAAACCGCATCAAAATCCGTTGCGTTTACTGCCCAATTTGTACCCAATACAGGTAAGCATTTGAAAATGTAAACTTCGAAGTTGTGAACACATCACGTAGGTATTTGCCTAAAAGATTATGTATACACAACATATTATAAGCAAATACAAAAAAGTGAGAAGTGTATATAACTAAGTTCAGCGTATCACAACCAAACTACTCGTATATAGGTAGCTAAAACTGCTTCACGGAATTTCCGTTCAATATAGGCGAATTGGTTATTTAATTTAAAAAAGGTAAGGGAAAAAGGGCCTCTTTATGTTTCGAAGATGAATAGTTATTCGGGAATTTTGAATTTCGAACGTCAGTCACGTGGAAAAGCAGTTAGTTTGGTTATTTGGAATTTGAATTTCGAACTTCAAATTACCTTGGTAAAGTAATTTATATGCGCGCCGCGATTTGTAATTTAAATTTAGAACATTTTGAACGGCCGTTACTGTTTTCAGGGGTACCTCAGGGATAGATTTATGCGTACATTTCTATAGAGCTAGAAAGCGATAAATGATCAGTTAATAAGATAAAGCAATGCTTACTTTCAGCTCGATATCAAGACGCTGCATTTAAGATACCTGTTACGATATTAGAAAGATGTTACTTATATTATGCATACAAAATATTCACTTGGAAGGACATTAGTCTAATATTAATACTTAATCTCATAAACCGAATTTTATGCATCACTTGCTGTAAACGGTCGACGGGAAAGTGACCAAAAGCCATCTTGATTTTTTAATCGTAGGATTGCACCGCACTAATATTCTGTATATTAGTGCGGTACAATCTTGGCTTTGTATGGTTGAAGACAAAGAAATATTTTACACTTCTTCACTTTTTATTAGAAAATCTTTGAGAATCCGCCTCCTAGCATTCCTTGGCCTATTTTATGTCTCGCTCACATTTTGTTTCGAATGCAAATATTATTTATGTTACACGTTGAGTACAATATAATGTTTACTCAATAGAATAAAGGAATTTCTTTAACACTTATGACTTTTACGAGCTATTCATAAATGGGAGAACAAAAAATGTAGTATTTTAGCTTAGCGCCTCTTAGCCAAGCACATAAATTAGAATGTTTTGACGCATGTATGTATAAGCGTAACGTTGACGTCAAAACGGTTTATTTTATTCTCGTGTTTTTGTTTTGCGCCCGAAATTTTCATACCCAACAAAAACAATAACAGATTTTCATTCCGTCTTATAAACATACCTCATCATCTGTCTCATAATTTGTCCGTCTCTCTCTACTCATCGCTGAGGACCATGACTCCTGTGCTAAAATTGTTAATGGCATACTTCTATTTAACGTTGCCAGTGGATTCATGAAAATTGTAGGTTTGGTTTATATTTAGTTACCTGGATAGAAAAGCTTTTTTAAAATCAAATTATAATCGTTATTTACGCCAGCGTTAGAGGCTATGGCAAACTTTCTCACGATGCCTGGTTTCTCCAGTATTAAACAAGGGGTTGAAATAAAACAGATAAGTAATATATGAAAGAAAAAGTCTCAACTTTTTAAATAGCAATAGTACAAAGAAGCGCTCAGGAACATCATGAAGTACAACACCAAGACGATCAGACACTATTATAAAGCCAGCTGGTAACTTGTATGTGTAAGATCAAGACCTCTATGATCGCATCTTGTGGAAGATATAATCAAGTGGACGCGTTCCTCTGCCTTGAGGGAAAAACGAGGTATAAACGATGAAAAAAGATTTCATTCTTATAGCGGTAATAACATCCAAGCGGATATTACTCTGCTCATTCGATTGCTTCTGGCGTCTCATAACTTCCTTTAAAGAATCAATGAAGGAAATTGAAAGTCTTAGTCAACAACATCGTTGCCAATGTGTGATCATGAATCTATCGCCAATAAAGATCAGGTCAAGAGTATCTCTAATGTCTATTAGAGAACACTATCAGAGTCTATTACACGTCTGTGTATGTATGACTTTGATGAAAACAGAACAGATGAAAAGAATTGTCAGGATTTGCCCCGTAAACGACAAAATATGGATTGAACTAATAATGCTGTAATATCTTTAAATATTTGTGCAAATAAATGTCTTTGTCTTTGTCCTTCGTTATTTCAATATAACTGATGGGACACAGGCCTTTAGTAGGGACCATGTCGGTTCACTTGGCACGAGCCGCCGGGTCGGTGAGGAGGCTTCACGGGGTGAATATCTTACGTAACCAGACACTGTTTTTTAGAGATGTCGGGCATCTTTCGTAGAATTCTGCTGCTCACACAAATATTTGTTGCGTGGAGGTCTGTGGAATTGAGAATTGTTGGCTCAGCAGTCACTTTTACTGGTCACAGGATAGAGACTATTATCCCTGACGTAATGGATGGTCCGTGTGGATATATATCATCCATTAGGACCCATGTCTAAACGGACTTGGCCATAGAAGGAGGCGACGGGACGGTTGCTCAGGGGCCAAAGTCCAAGGGCGCCGCATCGGATAACGTTGCGTATTTTTTAACAATATCCGTCAATGGTTTAACTGGTATGGCGTTTTTCCAATTTGAAATCGTAAAAAACATACTTGCATACAAAATGTGTCCAACAAAATTACCTTACAGTTAAATGATAACCATGTTGCAAAAACCCTACACCTTACGACATAACGAAGCTGGAAATCAGTATTATTGTATTATGATGGCCATAATATAATGAGTGACTCGTTCGGGCGCCTGCATCGTGAACGGCAGCTCTGTATCTAAATATGCCTTCTGCAGAAACTATGTAAAGACACTGTTATGATTTAAGTTTAACACTGTCAATGCAACCAAAATAAACAGAATGACGCACCAGCATTTATTGTATTCGGTTGTTGATGCTATACAATGATAATGATGATGCGGATTATTTTATACAAAGATTTATATGGCAACTGTTAAGATGCTGTTTAGATACTCGTGTGTGTTAATCTATAGGTGCACGATAGTGCGCAAAGCCAAAGTTCCGGACCGGCTTTTTTTTTATAAGTACAAACCGGCAGCTCGATAATATATTGCCTAGCCAATATAAAGCGGAACAGCAAACTTATGGCCGAAGAAAGGGACAAAATGTAAGTAATAAATCTGTACACACAACATATCTTCCATAGAACGAACAAGGAACAATCTGGAAGTGATATCTTAAAAATAAACCCGGAAACAATACAGTAAGTTTTGCTTTGCGTGTTTATTCGTTGCAAAACTGAAGTAGAACGCGCTTGCTGTGACGGCTTAAGAATTATAAATACACTACTGGTATGACCTATATTAGCATACAAAGTAGGTACTTAGGGATTATTCTTGATCTCTGTGCATACGTCAGATACGGGTGCATTTTCACTTTTCAGTTAACGTTTTAGCATTATACACATTATAAAAGAAGTAAAAATATTGGGACGTGCGACAGAGTATTAGTGGCTTTCAGTGTTTGACTTCGAGAATTTGACTTTGGCCACATAACGTAACGAATTTGACTTCCGAATCCATGAAATTTTACGAACTTTATTAATATGATGGAATACGTCGAATATTGATGTAAGTTGTGAGAGTGAGGAAGATCATTGAGTCCACTTTGGAGATCGTAATATAATATAAAGAGCACCGATCTATCAAAGCATCACTAACGCCTTCCGAAACAAATGCCTTGATAAGCGTTCCAATGGATAACACCGCCTACAAATATTCTGTGCTGATCCATTGACGAGGAAATTTCCGATTTTCAAAAAGGACTTTACCTTTCCTTTGCTTCATGTTTAACGATATATTCGTCACCAATAGAATGGCGTCACGAAATTTTCGGATGATTCTTTCTTCCGGAAATAAAAAAGCTTTTTTAAGCCAAATTTAATAGGTTTGCCTAATATTACGCATTATAAGAAACGGGGCCAAATATCTGGTAATCAAGACGTGATAAAATCTTCAACGGTTGCGTTAGATGTGAGTGATGTCGATTTTATTCGATCATGGATAAGCGCCTCCACTATATCATAGAGTATGCGCACGCGTTGTTGACAACACAATACTGCTTTACTGCTCTACATATATTATGTCAGTGTTGCGCGGGCCGGCGACGCGGGCGGACCTATTAATTTTAGTAAATAAAAATAAACGCGCTACATCCGTCTCAAATGCTCGTCATTGAGCAAACGCCATAAATAATTATAAATAATTACGCAAATCTCATGAATGATTTACAACGACCTTGAAGTGCGCGCAATGACGCCGAATTGTAGGGCAATTGGTATAAACGCGAAATAAATTGCCAGCAAGAGTGTAATTTAAAAAAATCTACTTTGAACGAAAAAGTCACCGAACAGGCAACAGAAGACAGGCAGGAAGGAGACAGAAGTAGACCTGTAAGAAGAATAGTATACCAGAGAAAATATAAACATTTCAGCTAGAGTCAAGAAAGAAAGCAGTTTGATTACCTTCTGCTCGAGTGTTGAGAATATTAAGAAAATGCATTCAAGTGGCCCCGATAGCCCAACGCCATCTAGTGCAGAGCACACCCCATCTCCATCCCCTGGTCCGGAAACTGTAAACAAATTCAACTGGCTGAAACATGCCAAAACAGCAAGAAACAACCCGTTCGTAAAACCAAGACCGTCACTAACCAGAGAGAGTTCCACCGCTGAATTGTTTTCCAGAGAAAACTCAAGTTCAGATTTCTTCCAGAATTCAAGGCTCAATTTGTTTGACACGGCGCCAAAACCTGAAGGGACATCCAATTTTAGCAAGGTAAGAAAAGATGTATTTAATCCTTTAAAAGCACAAAAATATTATTCTTTACGTATCGGGATAATATTGCGAGCTTGCGAGTGCCGAGAGGTTTTGCTTCCGGCTTCCTATATATGTATATATCTGATGAAAACGATACGTTGTATATGAATATAATAATTGATATTCGCCGTGTCAATAAAAAATTTGAAGTAGAAGTTTAATTGTCAATTTTCTTTTTTATATCTTACTAAATACACTAGCAATCCGTTACTAATAACACAAGCATTCAATTGCCTGATTTGGAATTAGACAGCTGTATGTCTAATTGCGGTACTTTATTATTAATGTTTTAACTATTCTGTTCTATTGTTTCTTCTATTCTATTGTCCAAATTTATTACAGCACGCAGCGTTTAGCGCTTTTAACTTAAGAGTTTTAATTTTACGAGGAGTAGGAGGAAGGGTCTTGGCACTCGGTTACCGAGTGGAGTAAGTGCTTCACCTTAGCCAAACGCAAGCCTATTATACAATAAAAAAAAACCGTAGTATGGGGACATTCGCTTTACAGACTAAGTTCAACAAGAAGAGTTGATATGCTATATACTAAGAGATAGATACTTTTTAATAATGCATGTAAAGCAGTTTGTTGTGTGTGCACAACTATTTCTACCTTGGCTAAAAGATCGTATGAGGAGGTACAGTTAAGCCGGCGAGGCATGAACAATGCCATTGAGGCTAAAGTTATAGCGAAGGCATAAGCTTAAATTTCTACCTTCTAAAGGTCGCGTGTATACGATTTCATTGCAAGGTAAATTGTAATGAAGCAAATCGCCTGAAAGCCTTGCTTCCTCGTATTTCTTAACGTTTCATAAAAATTGTAGCTACTTTCAGTAATATCCCGAGCTAAAATGAAAATCTTTGAAATCATACAACAGGTACATCCATGTCATGTTATTAACCGACAGTTCATAAGTTCATCAGCTTTATCTCCGCGACAAATTTGTAAAGTGCTGATATGTAAATATCAGCCTCGCGGTTTATCATATTTACGAGTACTTATATTATATTCGTTTTGCGTTCATACTGTTAAAATATGAATTACAAAGTCCAAGAAAAAAATCAATTTTCACATTATTGTTTCCTGGTTCCCATAATTTGGAATAACGCAAAGGTTTCGATTTATTTTTGGTAAATTTGGAAGATTTAGATCTATGGGACGTTTATATTATTGTGATGTATCAATAAAAAAAGCAGAAAAATGTTTACACACATGTTGTTTTTGGCAGAAAGAAAATTTACAGAGTGAAAGCCCACAATGCAATGATGTGTAACAATTGGATATTAAAATAAAACGCTTTGAATTTAAATATGATTATATTAAGAGACACGCGCTAGTCATTAGCTTTATCTCTTATCGTTAGTGTTGTATCTTACAGTCAAATATCTTCCGAATACAAAAGTTTGTTACCAAGAATTCGTGTCTGGTTTTCCTCAACACTGCGATACAAATAGACTCAACTGACTATTTTCGTAACATTTTCATACAGTTTCGGAATATTTTATTTATCTGCGACTAAAACTATATTTAATTAGATGTTGTATATTAAAAATGCATATAAAAAGTGTAATAATAGCAGTAATTTTCAAAATGTTTTGAACAATCCTTCGAAGGGACCTTTGATGATTTGTACAATGACATTGATACTGATTTCAATCTGATAACAGGAAGTTTTTAACACAACCTTTTGTATCGAAGTGTGAATTTGTTAAACTAAGTTAATCAAATGCCATAGCGGAAGTAACTGTGTACCCGATCCGGATGATATTATTCAAAGACAATTATTTTAGCACTGAATTCAAGGCAATCAAAGTCTTACACGAAAAGTTTATGTAGACTTTTTATGAAACTGTGAAATGACAATATTCTAGGTTATATTAATACAATTCTGTCTGCATTTGTTACATCCATCAATCAATGCTCGATTCATGTTTTTCTATTATTCTATCAGTACAAAACTTCCATTTAATTAACTGCCAATCAGTCTGAAAGTATTATTGTGAAAGATATGATGAGAGGAAAAATGTTACTTTTTAAATCCTAAAATGCCAAATATATCTGGTTTAGAACATACTTATCACATTGCTTCAATATGTGCTGTGCTGTGCCTCTATGTGCGTATATTACGCCCCTACTTTGGGTATGTTCGAAGCACATTTCGCTTAACTATAGGAAGGCGATATCTATGTTCACCGATATTAATGTCCCATCTGGTTCACGATATGTTATTAGATTCGTTCCACGTGATCTCAGTGCTCGATCGAGTTATTCCGCTACGCAGTATACGAGTATGCCAACCACTACCATATATCTACTGCTGGTTAATTTCAGAATTTCTATGAACACCTAATGCACTAAGTCAGTTTGACATGACAATTTCTTGTACGAGGTCGCAGAACAAACACAGATCTCGTTCGTTATTAAAAGATTTTTTGAAAATCAATTAACAGGCAGGGCTTTCAGTCCCATGTGAC
>DWGJ01000371.1:0-32215 GCA_018246895.1 Aspitha aspitha aspitha
TCCCGCTCACGTTCAGCAGCCTCCTTCTGCGTCATCACCTCCTCGCAGAAAGAGGCCACCGCTGTCCAAGCCGAGGCACTGCTCACCAGTAGGCATACCCTGTGTTATGTTAGCCAGATAGCTCATAAATGACATGTTATTAAATAAAATTCTAAATACATAGGTACATTTACCTCCAAACAGAGAAAATATTAGAGCTGACGAAATATTTATTATTGGGAATCAAACTTATAAACTTTTAATTCAGAAACCAGTTTAATTTACACCTGGACGAATAGACTACTCAATAATCATCAATAATATGAATAACATACGTTTAGTTCGTTCACCTTGATTAACTGGATGGGTTGTTTACGGTATTACAATGTCAAAAGGAAGTATACGTCTTAGTGAAAGATTTATTTCAGCTAAAGAGATATGAAAGACTAACAACCCTCTTTGTGCTGAAAAGAAAAGGCTTATCGCATTACTTCCCGTCTAGACGCCCTAGCGATCCAGCTCTCATTACGACGAGTATGTTTCGTCTCGATACGATACATGCAAGTCACTTACTATATTTTTTTTTAAGTTTAAATGAGATGAACCACCATATCTCTAGAGTGAGCGAATGTAATCTGCACTTACTCTGATACTGCTAATACCAGCCATTGGGCATAGAGCCTAACGATATATGTAAACTAATGTAATTAAATAATGAATACGATTTTAATTAATTTTTCAGCACATCAAATTTCTATCAGCATCATTATATAATATGCACGCAACGGATCCATTATTCAAATTAAATATTTCCAACATACACCGAAGCTGAATTAATTAAAAGAACATGAAAGCATTATGCAATTTATTAATTCATTAGTATACATATTTCTGATAAACAATCATCAATTGTAATTTCGAACGTGTAATTAACGGGAATACCATTTACGTTCACTTTTACCCCATTTTCCTCTTGTTTAGAATCACTGAGTAGGTAATTAGCCTATATACTCGTATATATATAGCCTGAATATAGCCTAAAAGGTTCCTCATTGAAAAGGCTCTAAACTGGAAAAATACTGATTTTAAAGAATGGCACGGATATCCAAATATGGTTATATTGAAACAAACAAAGAACTCACTGTTCAGCTTTATATATTCGAATAGACATGCATTATTTCGACCACACGTAGTTAAAAACGTCCTAGATACCAATTCAGTAAAGTTGTTCACATACTTGTAACATGTTAGGCGAAAAGCCCTGATAAATGCGCTCGAAAAGATCGTGAATTTTCACAAAAGAGCTAACGTTGAAAAGATTTTACAAAATAACTCCGCCGCGGGTATTGTGCTTTATAAAGCGCGAGGTGAGCTGACATAATGGACACGCAGCTTAAGCGCTTCTGCGATGCACGTTAAGACTATACACAATACATTTTATATCACGAAAAGAGAATTTTCCTCTACACTTACAGAACTGAAATCAGATAATTATTTTAACGATGTATCTTCAGCTTTTTACATTTATGAATTCACTGTCATTTATGTTCAGATCGGAGGATGACGGTAATAGGGCAACAAATCTAAAGTGATATTGATATTGGTTAGAAACAAATACCTATTTATACTATGAATACCTAATGAAAGAGATGGAAGAGTTTATCCATATGTTGGTGCGTACAAATCAGCACGTTAGCTCACTATATCACTAACTGATGTCGCTTAAAAATAAACCGTAGACTTCCATAATGTTTAAGGCAATATTAGCGGCAATCGCTAGAGACCGCTACATAAACAGTAGGAGATAAAGATAGTTTGACCACGCGCCATTTTGCTCAAGACTAGAGCGTCATAGATTAACAATATCGTAATTGGTTGCAACTATTAATCGGTCGGTCTAACTTGAACTCCAAGTTCTACTCAGTAGCAGTAATTTAGTGCACGATGCATGAATATGTATAAAGTTAGTGCTTATTTTGCTAGAGCTTATAGGTACAAACTCCGTTAAATAATGGTTATATAATTAAACGGATATTATACACAAATTACCACACCATATATACATAGTATACAAATATAGGTACCTAAAGATCAATACAAGAAGAAGGCATGGACAATAGTTTAAGGCATAGACATACGAGTATTGTATACATCTTAACAGTGTATGTAAACCTAGTTTAATCCCCGAGGGCATTAACAGCGTTGGTACATCGTTGATTCAATCACTTAGCAGGAGAACTAAGTTACTGTTAGTTCCCAATAGATGGCATTGTACACACTAGAAGACTAATGAGTGAACCTAGCGTCAACTCGCCCCCTGACACTTTAAAGGATTACGCTTGTCCGACACCAAACATTGTAACGCTAGCGTTTCCAGAGCATCTGGCTAAAACTAGTTTGTTAAATGTATACCAGAATATATTACAACTTGTGTGTAAGTACATAAACATAAGCACATAAACATTGAACCGTAAATGTCTGTTTGTTCTGTGCGGTTTGAAAAGCCATTAGAAACGCTGCGTCCATCGCAACAATGTTTATTTGCATCCGTAAACAGTATTAAGATGTCAGTTTAACGACAAACCGAATTTCAAAGTTCGTTTCAGTAATATCTATCTATGTATGTTAACTGCTAGAAAATGATATGTGATATGCATTCTTTTTTCACTACATGAATTTATAAATATAAGATAGACATTTCTTGATAAATTTCATATTGTAGTCTAAGCTCGCTACCGTCTAATATTGAAAGATCTACCTGCGAGTTACCTGTAGTATCTTCCGTGGTAGGTTACCACGGAAGCTTGATTGCTCACTATACTTGTCACTTGACAGAGAAGTCAAAGAAAACTGTAGGTCCTAAATATCATGGATTATATATTATTTCGAGCCTTTTTGTTGTTCCATTGCCATAAACATGGTTCTCCTGTCATAGTGAGAAAGTTTATGTCAGAGTCCATCACACTGTACAAATGCGGATTGGTAGACATAAGACACATTGGTAAATTTAATGTAACTTTAATATCCCTAAGGTGTGCAGGTTTCCTTGCCATGTTTTCCTTTACCGTTATAAGGAGTGATATTTAAATTTTGAACTTGAAAAACGCACGTAGATTGCTAGGATTTAAACTCAGACCACCGTAATAGAAAATTAAAATTCACACTGCTCTCACAGCTGGCCCATTTACATACTTATAAATACAGAATATTGTTAAGTAATTCATAGATTTATTTGCGGCGAAAATGACAGCATGAAAACTAAAGGAACTGATATCTTACAACCATAACAACTGTCTCTATGCAATTTAATTTAAAATGCATGGGCAGTTTAGTGCAAACTGCTTCTAACTCGATTTCCGAGGTATATTTAGAGCAACCATTTACTAGTTGCAAACATTTTCGTTATCGTTAATCCCCACAGCGCTAAGGGCAAGTTGGCACGTTGTCAAACTCTCATTATTCCGTAAGTGTTTCAACACCGCCCTCGTATTATGGCGATCACTCACATGTTCCAGCTAATATATAAGAGATAATATAAACTGAAAGGTTTTTCAGTATATCTAAAAACATTTTTGTTTAGTTTGAAGTATGTGTATTGCTACTTTAGTATAGTACTGTAATATTTTTCATTTTATTATTGATAATGATAATAACCAACACGATGTTTTAATAAGGAAACTTGTTGATTTCCTATTACTAGTCCCAACAATACAACAATACAATAACCTTGTTCCCCAAATACTGAACACATAAAGACTAAACATTAAAATCTGACAGGTTACAGGATATGAGTGTAGGTTTATAATAATATGATACACTAACTAATGTTGTATACACAATCTTCTGATATTACAGAGCATAATCACATAGGCAATGGATAAGTTGGGGTCGGAGTCGGCGTTGGTTGATCAAACTGCAATTAGTCTCCCGCTGTTTGTACAGCGCCCTCTAATGGCGGCCACTCAAGTCGCAATATATCGTGCCTCTGGGTTTATTGTATCCCTCGATTATTTAAACTGCTACTGAGACCATAACTTTCGTTCTAGACAACTCGAGCTTCGCTAAATTTATAATATTGCTTTACTTTGTACTTTGTAGTAAGATTTCAGTCAACGCAATATAAATTTGAAATATTTTATTACTTTCAGGCAAATGTTTAGCGGTATAATATAAACTTTTTCACAGAAATTGTCGTTTTTCAGCCACTTTACAGAATATAGGTGCAAAGAGTAAAAACATCTGTCTGAGAAGTTAATTGAGCCCACAAACCACTAGAAAGACCATTTTTTGCCCGAGTTAACAATTATTTCGGCTCTTTAACAAGATAAAATCACCTGATAAGAATAAGATAGAATTTAAATTTAAATGTTAATTTTTAAATTACTTCTATGATCCACAATATTATTATGATTACTGCTAAAACTGCTGAAAGTTCACTCTACAGATCTGACATCTGACATTGCATTTTATGCTAGCTGCAATTATGGGCAAAATATTTTATTCATAATTTAAATAAATTGTTATTGGAATTAAAGGTGCATTAAAACTTCTTACTCTAGTAATCAATTTCAGAATGTATAAAATTCTAATATTCAGTACAAATCTTGCTTAATTTGTATTGGTCCGTTAAGGCAGCTTAAATTTTCTATGATCATTTATTGATCTATTTGATGTATTTGAAAAGTTAAACGATGACACTTCTTGTCGGAAAGCTTCAAGAGATACTTGGGGTATCGCACGCTGCAATGTTTCAAACTACCGGCAAATTGTCAGTTTGTAGCTGGCAACGCTCCAAATGTATTTAGTAACATTTCCAGCGCAACATTCGACAACACTACGAATGATATCATTTGCTATATGAAATATAAAATAGTGATACAATTTTGAAATGAGAATCACCGCTATTATCAAAAAATATTTATTGTACCTTTATAATTAACATAGTACAAGACAGACAATAACTTTGGCCAGTTTCGAATGCTAAGCCCGCTCATTGGGAGACTGAAATCCACATTACTAGGCTACCATTTCTGTATAATATGCGTAAACAGCACCCCTTTTTTTATTTTTGGTCCGAAGTAATTTTTTTGTCTTTGCATTAAAAAGAGAAACCGTTATGTAGATACAATTTACATTTAGGGCCTCGCGGCGTTCTATCTGATACGAGCTTCGAATTTATTAAATTGAATGTTATGAGAAGATAAAAATTAGGACTCAGAAAAACGAATCAACTTTTCGGTCAAAAGACCTGATTCAATAAACTGATTCTTCTTATTAAAAATCAATTAAATTACTTTTCCATTACGTACGAATACAATTTAAATAAGGGACAATTTCCACGGCGCTAAATTATAAAAGACTTTCACATACATGGTAACAATAAGATAATTAAGAGCCTTTGTTATAAATTGTATTTCGAGGGAATTCGAAAGAATTTATCTATTTTAAAGCAATTTCTAATCAAGAAGCGATGAATTATTGCAAATGTTGGATGGAATAGCATCAGAATGTACCAATGTCGCCTTCAAGTCATAAATTTATAATATTGCTTGGGAATGTAGACAATTGGACAATCCTCTTATCAACTGAATCAATTACATACTATGAATCTGCTAAATATATAGATACATCAATATACAACATGACATAAAATCCTCTTATTATCAAATAATTTTCCGTTCATCCGTCTATCACAAGCCAGTGAAAAGACTTTAGAGTCCTCCAAGAAACTAGCTAGTAGCTCTAAATAGCTAGTTTAATTAGCTTTATAAATTGAAACTATTTTGACGATTTCTTCTAGTACTACATGAATATTTTTGTTTATGTTAATATTTTTTACTGTTTGTAGTTCCTGCTATGAAATACATACATTAAAATTATACGAGTATCTTCACGACTCCTACCCTTTTTTCGCTATTATACTCACTTTGTCACTCTTAACTCTCAACGATGGATGACTGAAGGGTTTGTTTAGTGACGAGACGGCTAATATTTTATTGTTTTTACGCCTTGCATCTTAAATATTGGGTATATTCTATAGTATACAGCGTCGTAATTTGAATCGAAACATGTGTACCCTTATGGGCCAGCTAATTGGACAGAGTAAACAATCACATTTGACGGCGGCCATCATTACTCGCAACCGGAACTTCATTTAGCTCCATCGATTGCGCCCAACATTAATAATTGCTTAATTTACCAGCGGTTTCCAATTTTACGGACCAATACATTTTGTCAGATCACTTTATATAAAAATTCATGATTAAAACCTATTGAAATGGAACGGATAAGATCGGACGTAGCGTGAACATATATTATATCAATCTACAATATATTTATGGTCGAATACCACATTATTAGCATATATACAGGCATACTAAGGATATCTACCGACACTGATAAATTTGTGTCACTGTTTCACGTTCATTGGATTTCTTACCTCTAATAGATCACATTACAAGCATGCTCGTCTACTGTAGGCAATCTAGACCTGAACTTAACTTGACTTGACCTAAAATTACATTATTAGTATCATTTCATCAATATGCTACTAAATATCTTCAGAGTTTAATAAACGCCAAAGTCACAAAGCCCCAACGCCATTAAAATTAAGAGCTGATAAAACGTGATAACACCGCGTTTTCAATACGATTAAATTTCCAATAAGCAATGACAGACATTTAATTTCGATGTTAGAACAATGGGATTACCGAAATTATCCAACACTCAATCGCAACGCTTTAATAGCGTTCATAATTGTAATAATAATGTTGACAGAAAATATGTATTGCACAAGGAATTTTCAAATATTTTTTTTGTAGATGTTATGATGTGTTTTTAAAATAATGTTTAATAATAGTTTGTAAAATAAAACATGTTGTTGTGGTCGTACGCAAACTTTTTGCTGTAAAAAGTTTGCGTACGACACGGAAAAATTGATTCCTAGGTTTTTCCTTTTATATTGAGGGTTATTAGCTGTTTCGTTCGTTGAGACACTTGATGAAATGTTTTCATCCACCAAAGAAATTTTACATTCGCTATTACACCACTTAAGAGGTTGATACAAAGAAATACAACACTATAGACAACCTGAGAACTTCGCTCTGGGAACTGAGATAAAGACATAAATAACTATACAAATGTCAACGTAACCGACTACCAGTTACTTTTGAATTTATAATACGGATACGGGCTCCCCCGTTGATAAACCTGTAAATGATGGGCGATTAAACTTGACCCAGTTGACGCCAGGTCGTAAATCAGCCGCAATAACTCAGCCAGCAGTGCATTCATGCGGAACAACGAGAAACCGACATCCTTGAATCGGCACACTTTATTTACCAACTATGTAAATGTGTTGCGAAAACAAATGGCAACTAAAAATTTGTTATGAGAACACGAGTACCTCAAGTACTCGTGTTCTCATAACAACAAAACCGAACTGAAACTGGAAATGGAGGGGAAATGCGTACTTCCCTAAATTAAATGTTTAATCTAATATTAAATTCACTTAGTCATACAGCAATTTATGATATTGTCGTGTATTCTAGTTGATGTTATTGCAGGACTGTCCAAACTGTACATATACTTTAATAAATATTATTTAAAAAAACCCTAAATGTTTCAGGTAATAGAAACAAAATACATATAAGAGCCGTATCTGAAAAATTTATAAATAAACCAATTATAAATGTCTTCACTTTGATTACATTACTTCTAATGAATAATTACTTATGAAACAACTGGAGGTTTTCGAAATTTCTCGTAAAGTTGACTCTGAAACCTCCACTTCCGTTAAGCGGAAATTGTAATCGCTGTATCAAAAAACTTAATTAATTAATTTGTCTTTACTAATTGAAAGGAATAATTAAGTTAATCTTAAAATTACATGCTGTGTTAGATCCAGATAAGGTAACATTTTCTCAAACTTTCAGTGTTAATGAACTCTAATAAATATGTAAAATTCATATGAGAATAATATAGGTTTGTATAAATGTTAGAAACAGAAAATAATAAAAATATGACTGAAAATGTATTTCGTATATATGTAATAATTAAAAACACGTGTCAGTCATATAATACGAGTATATACAGCCACTCTATTATCATTTGTATTTAGTATAAATTAAAGCAAATAATTATTGGCAATTTAATTGGTTATTTTACTTTATAATACGTCTGTCATAATAATATTATAATTTACCTTTTCGATTGGAATTTAGTATGCTACAGAAGAGTGGCCTGAAAACTACTCGTAAATGTCAGAGAAATAAACATAAATACAAACAACCATATGTTTTCTTGTCTTCTGACGGAGATACAATCTTCTAAAAGACTCATCAACTCCTGGGGGTGATAGGGAGATATCTACACAAACGTTAGAAGGTCAACCAACACGCATTACGAGAGGCACTAGAAGCTTCAAGGAACGCGACCGGTTCCTTCCTTACTCCTTGCCTATGGGGTTGTCTTGGGAAACCTTCAAACAGCCCTTGTCTTCGTAAGCGCGACTTTGTAACAAATACCGATCTGAAATCTTCAGATATCAACTTACCCAGAGCATCGTATAATACAAAATAGTTAAAAAAAGTTTAAAAATAGCTTCAATGTTATTAGAATTGCGCAAATTATTATATTAAATATGAGTTCTGAAATAACTTTATTTAAATGCCTAACGTTATAATTTAAAACATATAAAAACTTTCAACATTTCGCAAGTTAAACACGGCCCCGAGTGCATCTCTTTTGCATTTACATTTATATTACCTGAGTTTACTCGTCTAGTACCTTTTACTTCTGTATACGGAAATGGTAGAAAGAACTTTCCGGTTGTTGCGTTCTAATCGAAAATTATAAGGAATGGTATAGCAAAGTTTTAAAAAGAATTTTTTCTCATTTTATTTTATGCTTCATCAGGCTTCATCAAAATTGAAAATATTCATATACTATATCTGATGATATTTCATTGATTAAACTAAACAATACTTTTTGGTATAATAAAATTAATTGTTATTAATTTTTTCCTTAATTATCCAACTTAAATTACCTTTTTATTTTTAGGTTATTTTATATACATACATATATATACCTATAATTACATGTATTTTGCAATCGATCAGTCACTTACAATGGAGGCTTTTCCAATTAATGTATCAAACCGTGTCAAAATTTGTGAAATATTTGAAGTTGTATAATTTACAAAATTTATAAAAAAAATAACCCTTACCGCGAAGTTAAGTTACAAAACTTGCATGTTAAATCTTTCAACTGTACATAGATCAAGGACCACTATTTTTCTGAATATTGTTCCGCCTCCTAAAAAAGTACGCTAGTAAACTTACTTAATATAAATGTAAATTCGTAACAAAAGTACGCAAGGTGCCCCCAACGACGTTTACGCTTATGACGCAAAATGTTGCTAAGTATCTTTTTAGTTTGTCATTGCATAATATAGTAACGCCACAAAAAAATTAAAATTACTTCTAAATGAATTGATTGACTACTACTTGCTCTTTTGCTACTTCAAATAAAAAACAAAACCGATCTCACAAAACCATTCGATTTGCTTATCATTCTATTCGATCAATAGATGTTACTATATAAAATACATTATTTATAATTGAATTTCTTTCACCTAAATCAATTATTCTCTTACTCGTGTGTATTGTAGAGTTATTTATACATATATTAATAAAGATTACAACTAAATCCGAATTGAACTAAATCCGCACGACAAATGATTGTCATTTATTAATCTTCCTATCCCGACGAAAAGGATAAAACATTGGGGTTTCAAAACGAAACCATACAAATAAATAATAATGTAATATACATATGTAGGTAGAACTAGGTTATAATAAAGTGTAAATATACAAACCTTTTGCTGAGTAAGAAGCAAGTACGTCATAGAGTGTTGATAAAGGCGAGAAAAGCTTAGAAATTAGATAACAAACAATAGTTGTCGAATGAAAATCTTCATCCTTTGAAGTAAAAATTACACTTAAATATCAAATGGGAGCTGATTACGAGCGGACCGATGCGCTGCTAAAAATTAAACCACATAACAACATGTAAAAGGCAAAAATTCTAAAATGCAATGCTCTGGAACTTGTTAATTTCACCACCAAAATATAAATAGCTGGCGTACAGGAGAAGGCGTTTTATTAATGAGTTTACATGGCAGTGGTTACACAGTCAGCTATTGTTCATATGTATGCACATCATGAAAGATAAAGCACGACTTAGAAGGAATTAATGTTCATTTCATTTTCGTACTTTCTTATATTTTCATTTGTGTTCATTGCATACGAAAACTGGCGGCGGAGGGGGCGTTTATAAGACTGTCAATAAGTTATGGTTCATACATTATACATACATACTTGTACATATTATCTTGTGTGTAAACTTGGTACTTAGGTTACGTTCAACCTCAAATTGATTGATGGCGTCTAATAATCCGGGTAGTAGCAATCCTATAGCTGGTATTTTAGCCAACTTTTTGATATTATAAAAATAGATTTAATAGGTTCTATAATAACCACCACAACTCTTTAAAGTAAATGGCTATTAAAATATAATTCGCCTATAGCTCCTGTTATAAAACCAGATAGGTCTCCAAATATAGACGGATTCAATCTATCTTGAATAACGTGGGTCGGAATCACTTAATAACCTCTTAATTTTAGTAATCCTTAGCATATTTATCTGTTACTATAAATATATATTTATTTTAATTAATAATTTGCAACAGATACTTTCCCTTTGTTCTTAAATATTAATTCCAGAAACAAACTAAAACTACAAGCACTTCAGGACTACAAACGCTTGAACCATAATTTCGTTCGAAACTTTACTGTAACTTCTACATATATCCTTGAAGTCAAAATTCATAACAAAGTAACAATTTTACTTCTGTGATATTTGTTACCTACATTCATACAAATACCTACGAGTACATATTTGTTGGGAAAATTCAGAGGGATTTGCTGATAATATAGTTACGAAGAAGCAAGCGGCTTGTTTGTAGGATGAGACGTAGATTCTTCTCAATAATGGAATTCTCGTGTAATCTTCAAAAGTTATTCCAATACTCGACGTATGCTTGAAGAATGCCAAACCTCTCTACAATACGTCTTCAAACTCTTCCAAACTGAGATAATAAGTTCTCACGATTTCAGTTCGGCTTTAGATCTCGAGGAAATTATGTTTTGCAAGAAGAAATGTACCCTTGAGCTTTTAAAATAAACAATCTTTTAGAATTTAACTTCAAACAAAAATCTTTTCTCGGCACGTAGTAGTTTATTGACACAATTAATAAAGAAAGAATACTTAACTCACTATATTGTTTCCAGAAACAGGTAATATTGTTATTTTTCAATAAATACACTAATCAGAACTAATACTACGCGTAACTACAGAGAAAAAAATATTAAAACATAATTTTCTGTGAATTTTATCAAGCGAAGTAGGTACAACGTTATGTTTTAGAGCTGAAAGTCGTAAAAATTGATTAAAAATTATTGCATTCAGCAGCAGTTTGCATAATCTGGGGACGCAATAAAGTTAGCGGTGCAATATATTACGAGTTGAGTGGCCACCATTAAAGGACGGTTTACAAACACCCAAAGACTAATGGCACTTCGACCACGCGCCAACTTGCCTCTTTACGCTGTAAACGATTATACTCTTCACTCATTGACACTAGTTGAGATCAAACGTAAAGCTTAAAACAAAATATTTTTCAAAAACTATTAAGTTATCGGTTATAAACATAATTATAATATCTACTTAATTTAAAAAGTAACCGTTGCACGACATGAATTCATATATGTACTTATAATGAGTTAAATATTCAGTATTATATCAAATATACAATGAAGTTGTATTGTAACTTTGTGACTTCAAAGTTTCAATAGAACACTATTATAAAGTATTGCTAATGAGTCGTCAATGACGAGTGTATTCGGAGCTATGATTGTCAACACCATCATTGTCAAAGCAGACAGATGTTTGGAAGGCGAAGGAACGCAGTGGAGCGAGCCACCAGTGTATATTTGATTATTGTTATATCTGCAACTCCTGTAATTAGATTAGTCGAGTACACTGCTACTATTATTATTGTGAAATAAGCTATCTACAATGAACAATAAACCGAATAACGATGAATGCCCAGGCACTCCTTCGCATATACATATAATGTATGTGCAAAGTACAAGTGTAACCGCATATTGAGGGATTCCGAGGATCATGACAGTTAATGTGAACATAACACTTTTATAAAATATTTTTTTTAATGAATTGATATAATTTAGAAAGCTAATAATGACATGCGACTAAAATTTCACCTAATATTGATTAAAGGTAGTGATGGAAGCGTTAATGTTGGTGTACCTAAGTGTTAGGTACGAGGAGAGTAATTCTATAAAAATTTCGTAACTTATACTGTTGGAACAAAATCTCTCTCGTTCCGAGCAGGATTTATCAGCTCTTTCCGCTTTAGATATTTTCTGCAAGCGATCAGCTCGCCCACTTACTTCAACTTTATTTTGTTTTATATATCAGTAAGCCCCTGTTATTGCTATAACTTATCCAGCTAGTGAGATACGAAGGAGGATTTAGCGACAATTCTTTTCTTGCAACATATTTTATGGTTACCTCTGAAATTTGTCTTCTCTTTTATACTATAAGTACTTGAAATTGAAAACTTTGGTGACGGCTGCCACTTCTGCTAAAGGCAATTTTACGATTCTTTAGAGAAAAATATTACGATTTAATACTTTGAAGTGTAGCATATGATAACGTTTAATTTTTGCAACTCTAATCATAATTTACTTTTATAATGATAAACAAAACATGAATCATCGGCGTACTTTCCATTTATATATAAAAATATGCGGGAACGGGGAAAATGATATCGCGCCTCTTAGAAAATTTTAAATACGTACGTAGAGTGAAAAAGTTAACTATACATGAAAACCATTTGATTCTATCCATAGCGTACGTACCGTGAAAGCAGTGATGTAGTATCAAAGTCAGTTAGGGGCAATAAAATTTTCAAACTGACATTCATATCTCCAACGAATGCCGCTTTGAATATTGTAGAGAGATCCGATATTGCAATAAGAAATTCACTTTTAAGCAAATATAGGAACTTTGCTTATAAAGCCAAGCTCTGACATATTGTGAAATCATCCAGTCATGCGTTCTGAGTAACGTTTAGTTATAGAACACTGAACAGACATAGCGTCTATACAATATTATGTACTGAACTGTACGAAGTAGGTACATAGCATATACGTGTAGTTAACTTTAATTAATGTGAAAGTTACCTAACGGCGGAGGAGGATTTGATTATACAATATTGAAAGTCATAGTGTTTTTAATGTTGGGTAGATATTTGAAATAAATGAAGTTTTTAGGTCATACATAGTTTCGCACGCTGACCAAGTGCGGAAAGGCAGACACCACATTCTCGTTAGAAAATACAAAAAAAATTATAATATACTTTATTGCATTACAGATTTCCTTGCAATGCTTTCCTCTACAGTCAAAGCGTGTGATATTTACATTTTAAGTTATTAAACGCACGTAACTTTGTGAAGACAGCGATGCGTGCCAGGATTTCAACCTAGACTCTCGTAGTGAGAGACTAAATTAAAAGCATCAGGTTATCACCGCTTCACTTGCTTGGTACTTGCTTGTACCGTTAAAGCTTACCTTTCTTCTATTAAAGCATCTGTCAGTTTTGCAACATACTCATATATGTATAATGGAACGATTCAAAATAACTCTGGTTCTCTCAATTGTGTCAGTGCTAAGATTTCTCTATTCCGTATTAAATATTCAGTAGAAGCACACGTGGTGTTTGGATTATTACACCTACCAGATATTCAGTCGTATATCACAAAGATCGCAACACCTTGCCCTTGCATTTGTGGCTCTGGAATATTGTCACACGGTGGACTTTGTAATAATCGGGGATCATTTGGGCAATTGCTCGGTACCCAATAACACTTAACAAATCCCAACCCAATACCTGTTTATTGATGGCGGGTGTAAATCCCTCGTAAATTCTGCAAGTTTCCCGCTTTAATTGGTATTAGGTCACGTAAATCCTAGCCCAATGATATATATCAGACAATAAATATTGTAAAGCCAATACAAGAAATTGGACTTGCAATGTCAAATTGCACCTAAGTTATGATTATTTCTAACATAATTGTGGATCATTGATTGAGTTGTCCTACAATTTACGTTACGTTCAACTTATCAATGGATATGAATTTTGACTACATTGGTATACAAACTGCGTATTAAATTTAATGTACAAATATATTACTCTATTACTGAAATTCGAGTATACCGCATCGTGTAAACTTGCTTAGGTCTTCCATATACGAAACCGATTCGATGTACCTGTCTGAAATAACACTCGGTAATGAAATTCCTCTTGTTGAAAGCGGTGGTGAGTCTTCGGGTCTAAATTATCAGACCGCAGATAAACAACTCCGGAATGTCGACTGAAACCCAAGCAATTATCTTTAATTTGTTTGTCTTAACTTCGCTTTACTGACGGCCGCGTCACGAAGAACTTTTAATTTAAAATCTCGTTCCTCATTTTACGATGGAAAACAACCAACCTGTAATAAATAAAAATAAGAAAAACCCAGCCGGCAACGTTTTGCTATATCGTAAGCGCGTAGATCTATATAATCACTAGTAGGTTTGAAAATATAATTATATAGTAACTCTGTCCATTTTACAACAAACCTTTTGATATAATTTGTCAAAATAACTACAAAGTCTTCAAGTATTACTTTTTACGCCACTCCATTATATGTGCAATGTGCAATGATTGATGTAATTTGTAGGAATTATGCAGAAGGCAATGATAGCAAGGCGTGTCGGTAGCGCGCGATTCTAACAGAACTATTTTTAAATATTCAAAACCGCGGGTGCGTCTAATTGTTATTTTGCGTTTACTATCTGCAGCTCGCCTGCACCATTTAATGGCCATAGTAACGGAAAACGCGATCGATGGCGCCATCAGGTTCATTCAAATTTGTTTTATTTGATACGCGTATTACGTCTCCAACAAACACACATCAAAACACGCAAGGAAACAAGCATGTAACCATTACACGAGTCTATCGGAAACTGTAATTATAATTGTAGTAACAACTTCAAACTCAGATATTAATTCGGACCACGACAGAAGTTTTAACGGTAATAGAGACTCCAACTGTGGCAACAATCCAGAGAGCAAATTAGCCTTGATTCATATACCGTCGGGAAATACCACCATTCGAGGACAAAATTTATTATGCTAAATCTAAGAGAAGCATAGCAAAAGAAGTATCGTGAGTGCCTGTCAAAGATAAAGTGTTATACAATAATTAAATATCAATGTAAAATATTCAGCTATTACAGCATGCAACGACAAATTATATTTATAATCTAATACAATATTAGTCGGCAAACACCGTTCATTTCAAAAATATAACATTACATTACAAATATAATATTTGATATATATGTGTGTATATCAAATTCAAGGACGAAATGACAAAATCTAACAAAAAATAAGAAAAACATTGTCTATCGCCTACTTTATTGAAATAAAAATAAAAGCGCGCTTATTCGTAATAGTGTTGCGTGAATAACTACATATAAATCGAATAAAACGGAGAAGCTAAATGTTTCCAATGCGTCATGGGATTTATTTCCAAGGCACAATTTATTTAACGCCAATCTTCATCAGCTATCGTTCCGTAGATGCGATTAACGGTGCAAATTGAACAACCGTTTAAACAATTTCACCAAATTTCTCATATTTGCATAAGACTTGTATATGATGGCAATGAGTAGTAAGTACCAGTATTCTGGGATCAGACCAAAACCCGTATCTCGCAGTCCTTAAATGTGAAATATCTAAGGAAGCAAAAAGCAAATAATGTTAAATGATTATTATTTGCTTGCTAAACATTTTGTGTGCTATCAAAAAATACCGGCCAATGTAAATTAGATAATTTAATATAAATCTATAACAGTATCAAATCTACATTGTCTTATACTTCAAAAACAAAAGTGGGATTTGCGTATCGCACGCAATCGCGGACTGTAAGCCACTTACAGCATTTCTCCAAATCCTACCGTAGGGAATTTGCAAAATCTTTGTTCGGATCTCTTCAATGAAATTCAATTTCACTAGATGTGATCGTTTGTTTCTAACTTATTGTCTCACTATTTACATAAATATGTACTTTGAGTGGAAGATTTTTTCAAACGTAACTCCACAAAGTATCAACGTGATAATTTCAGAGTTGTCAAGGACATTTTTTTATCTATCTAGACATTCGGTGGCTCTACTTGACTTGTTTAGAAATTCCTTAATACCTACTTTTTTCAAACGGCAACAGAAAAATGCAAGCGAGTCACTTAGTCATTTGGCTCCACACCGCTATTCTGCTAAATCATATTTTTAAAATCGTTAAATTTCTCTTTGAATATGTGTGTAGTATAAAGATTTTAGTTTTTAATTATACCTGATATAACGGAGTTCAGAAATACACAATTCACAGACTTCTCTTTCCGGAAGGAAACTTTCGTCCAACAATTGAATGGTAAATGATTCTAAATATATGCAGACACTATTGTTTCATTCACAATTCCATTTCTCGATACATTCACGACTAATCGTAAAAACAGCAATGCGAACTATTATTTGTATTTAACCATTTTTACGCTGTCTGTACTTATATTACTTGATGTGGGTTTTTTCAGCCGTCCATTTTGTAATCGACAGGAATATCACGTCCAAAAGTCGTTACAAGGGGCTTGCTGACGACGGATGTGGAATGATGTATCCAAGACCGGATGAGCACGTTCCTCTACATCATAACATTAAAGTAGCTAACATTACCTTCTTATAATGGGGAGAGAAGAATATGAAGTGTATAAGGTTGCTGAGTGTCTATACGATAAGACTTTGTAAGCTTTGTGATACTAAAACTCATCAAACTTACTTTTTTCGTCTCGTTTGTATTTATTTATTTAAATTTTATGTAAACCTAAAACTAGGAATTACAAAGGCCAAACATCATCAAACATCAAACATCTAGCGGAAATCAAAACCTTGAATTTTACGTTTCAAATGTATTCAAAAACATAGTACACTATTTCGACGACGTTTGTATAGTAAATTTCATTTACAATACGAAACTGTATAAATTCTTTTACCCGCTTCGTGATAGCGGAGCGCTCGTTACTGGCATATGCCCTGGAATCGGCGCAATATGTGTCAATCTTATGGTCCAATAAAAGCTTTTTCCTCTAAATAAGCTCACCGTTTAGAGAACAGCTTACGTAGGTCACTTACGTTACAACATTTACTTAGAAATATATGTATTTACTACAACAAATTTCAATGGTACATTTTCAGTTGAAGATAGTTATCCAAATTTCGTACACGTTTGAAGTTCTTTTTTTATATAATGATGCTAACTTGACATTGGTAAGAGTGGCAGACTATGCTTTACCCTCTTCATTCTAAAAGGAAAAAATGTCCAACAGAAGACGGTTAATGATGACAACAACAGATGATTAGGACACAACTCTCAATAGGGAAAACAGAGCAAGCGATATTAAGGGATATAAGTCACAATTTACTATACGCATTGAGTATTTATTGAAGTTTCTATGAGACTGGTTTTAGGCGCTTTGACATCTAATTCAAACGCTTTACGTCTGAGAGTGTACTCATCTATACATTTTACAAATAAATGCTTATGTAATCTCTAGATATTATGAAGCCTGAGGTACTGAGGAATTACAACTTTTGGACTGCGTAGGACCGTAGGACATCCTTTACGAAAATACGTTGAAGCAGCTACATTTGAAATTCAAAAACTACGCCAATACCTCAAAACAAAGTGCGCATTTTATTGTACACGAGAACACAAGCCGAGCACGCAGAAGCCATTCCGAGACGTCCGACGACTTCTGTTTATTTGTCAAGTACCGGCGCGGGCCGTTTATGACCGCAATAACCTGCCTGCAATAAAACTTTAGATATACGCCGTTTGCTTCGCAGCTTTACAAGCGGCCATAAGGGTCGACTTACATTGAACTTTGTACAATTCACATTTTTATTAAAATTAATTTAATTACCATGGCATTACATTCCAAAACTGTATCTTGTTTCTCTTGTATTTGTCATATTTACATTTTTTCTCTTAAATCTTAATACGACAGGATTTTGTCACGACTCAAGTACTGTATTCTTATAAGCACTCACTTTAAAGGAACTCACGCTGCAATTCTAGGAATTTGTGCTAACTAAGACAACTTTATTCCCAATCTGAAGCTACTATTTTTGCCTTAGTAATGTACATAGACCTATGACTGAGCAGCTCGCCCGTTTTGAGAAGTTTTCTATCATAAAAATCGTCAGTAATATCAATCTAGTGATAGACGAGCCTTATACACTTACCGCGAAATAGCTCTGGGGCAGCGCTGGCACCCGTTAGGTTAGCATTTACTCTTATATCAAATATTACAGCGTTTGTCTTGATTAGATTGCACAAGTATGTGCAGTATCTCCTTTATGATTCGGACACGACACTAAAATAGTACCCACACAAAATTGAAAATTAAATCCTATTCATCTATAATTCATATTTACGTTTACGCAAAAGAATGAATTAACAAGATCTTTCTGTGTAAATTCTTTATCTATCCCAAAAAAATATAATAATTTAACCTCTTCATTTCACAAAAGCTAAATACTAAATCCTTAGGTTCAGTAAAATCGGCAAATCTCGCTCTGAAGAAACAAAGTTTTCTTTGATATTTAAAGTATAAAACCTTTGAGCTACTAATGAATTAAAAAATGTAGCGGTCGAAAAAATGGACGTAACGAAAACTAGGCATAATTAAGATACAACAATGGTGTCTTCATTATAATATATAATAGTAGACAGGGCTATTTAACATGGTCTGAAGATAAAATAGGTACATTTGATATTTATTTATGCATTATTAATCAGTATTCGAAAGTCTACAATTTTACTCTAATAAATGATATATTATGTTATATTATGTGTTTCACTATTCGCTCCTTTAAATGGAAAGTCTATTGACGGATGTCGTAATTATAAAAGGTATTAAAGCAAGCGGGCTCCACAGTGCGGTGTCTCCTCAATCATAAAAATCAATGACCGACCATACTGATAAAGGAACGCTGGCACAAAGTTAACTTTTCAGTAACTTCTATTAAATAGTGCAGCGTATTGGACGAGAATTATTTTGCAGAAATATTTCACTGAATATAAATTTTTACGAAAAAAAAATTAATACAACATTTGGTACTGACACATAGATTCTTTTCTAAAACAGTTATTGTAGCTGTATGATTATAAAAGGTTCAATGGTTATGGACATTAGTAAGACAGTGATCAGTACCTACGTAACACATTGTGAAGTTATCTTTTAAAAATAACTTTTCACGGCAACAATAAAGTATGTAAAAGTAAACTAATTAATTTTTCGTCCAGTTATATTCTAGTATTACAGTGAAACATTATTTTACCATCAGTTAAGATAATAAAGAAAATCAGCAAGTCAAAAGAAATCCCCATTTCTTTGGACCTTGAAAGTACCCCCGTCCTTCATAGGAAGGAAGTAGATGAATGATAAATGGTAACACGAGTTAATAGTATCGTTGTAATCCTAGAAAAACACTGTATTTGTAATTAATACAAAAAACACTTACGATAACAATACGACATAAAACTAATCGTATCTACCTAATTAGTAATTAATTTTTTCATCTACTTATTACTACCTGTAGACCATAGTCATAAAAAGATTTTATATAAAGTAACTCCGCTCCTGTGTTAGTTTTGTACACCGTGGGGACTTTGAAGTAAATTGCTTTTGGAAAGTAATTACATGACTTCTCAGAAATGTATGTTCGATATAAAACACTGTTACTATTAATGTTTCTTTATTATTTAACTACATTATTTTTTATGTATGTGACAGATTTTATCGTGTAGGTAGATAATACTGTATTTTATTAACATTCGATACTTTAGCTACAGCTCATTATAATTTTGCTTCATTTAATAGTAAGGAATATTAATGAACCAGTGGGAAATATCTTATAAACACAATTTTTAAAAGCCTTTCAAAAGAAAAAGGAGATATTTGAAAGAAGTACAATTATTGGAATAGTCAGCGATACAGTTACAGATTGGCAGGTATCCCGAAGGAGGTGCGCTTGCCAACGAGGCAGACGTGCCCAACCTTGTTGAACGTTATAGATATCGGGATCCGAGCGGGAATTCACAACAGATATTTCACCGTGAACCATTATTAAAACCGTAATATCCGGAAGATGTACAAGAAATACGAGGTTTTAACCAATGACCATATAGGTATTGATACTACAGAAATTTTAACGTTTACTTACAACGCGCCTTGTTTGATAATTTTAAGTTTGACCTCAATTGGGCTACTAGTGGCGGTCACTAAACTTGTGGCTCGTTTCGTCTCCAATGTGCCCAGTTTCCTCACCGATTTGTCGACCCGGAGAGAAAGGGGCACTTAAAAACAAAACGGTTAATTTTATCAACAAGCATGTGTTAGCGTTTTCTTTGTAGTGCGCCAATGAAATGAATGTTTCCAAAAACATTGCAGCTTGTATAATTGGAACGCAAGCAGCCGTGTAGCGTCTGCGCTCGTAACAAACGGTGCTAATGACGTATCCGAAACGGGAGCAGGTTTTTTGTACTTTTAACTTCAATTAATTTATATCAATAAATACTTGAAATTCATTTACATTCAATTTACGGCCTTTTAACAGTCTTTCAGCTTACATTAAAAAATTTTAATTCCTTCTATCCTTAAACTCACTCATTTACTACTTCTCCTCTCTCATCTTGAAAATAAAATCACGATGATTTACAAAATGTTTCATGAAGTTGTAAGATAAAAAACTTTTTATCGCTGTTAATGTAATTGGTACGTTTATTTGACCAAATAAAGGGTCCAGTTAGAAAAAAAACAAACTGTTTTCCAAGCTATTGGCAATTACTTTAGTTAAGGATGCTTTTGTATTTTCCTTTTATGATCTACTGGCTTAAGACTCATCTACTTTGAAAATCTTTCATCTTTTCAGGCTATCCTTATAAAACCTTTTGCGAAATAAACTAATGGAATTAATTGTATTAGGTCTTAATAAGAAAAACGAAGCCTATTATCATTTAGAATTTCACACAAATAAATCTCAACAATATTTATTGCAATTCATTTGAATTAACAAAATCAAGTTCATGATATTCAATTTTCAAGCAATTTGTTCTTTAAATCATAAATGATAATACTTCCATTAATTTACCAACCAAATTTGCACAGCCAACCACTATTCATTTTGAAACCGATAATGCTCGTATTTTGGAAAATAAAACTGTGCGACGGCGGTTTGGCCATGAATGCCGCATTACGAGGGGTATCGTTAAGGAAAACCACAACGTAATGGAGAATGACGAGAGCCGCTGGTGGTAAATTTAAAAAGAGCTTAATAGCTTGCGGGCACTTATCCCTGTATCCTCCAACTTACGTACGTCAGATTATGGGTTACACTGTAGAGTTTTTTAACCATTGAATATTTTTTCTCATTTCTGTCGTTCTATCAGAATTTATATTTTGATGGATAATACGCAATATAACTATTGACTTTACGACCGTCTGCGTTTAGCCTCTTTTTATGTCATGACTGAATTTACAAATCCAACTAAAAACGTGTATAGCAACTGAACTTTTTCTTATCTGAAATAATATGTTTCACAATTTTACAATACATACCTATTTATTCTAGGTACCCGTTCTCCCCCTTTTCTTGAAAACGTTTTGACTTATAATAGGTATATTAAAATAACACAAAAAAGATAACATTAGCAATTACTTAGTAAGAGTTATATCGAACAAGCCAGTGGTACGACGCTCTGCATCGGTGAAAATTTTCCGTTTAGAAATTCGGAACGGTTGCAAAGTTAAAATAGCACGTACCAAGAAATGCACACGAGACAAAAAATCTCCAAACTCCAATTGCAATTTCAACTTGGATGTTAACACATTCTCTAACATTTTCAATTTAAAATTGAGATACCTATAGAAAAAAAAAGACGAGAATATTAGGTGTTTTTATATCGTCCACAATTCTAAGTTTGCGACAGACAACTGGCATCTTAGAGAATTCAATTTGAGAGTCATAAATTTCAAGTTTTTGTGCCAGTACGATACGTACCCAATTTGCTCTCGTTACCATGTGTATCTATTTTATTCTTGACCTTATTCGAGTTTATTTAACGGTTGGAAGTTCATCGAAATTTTTAGTAGAAAAATGAAAAGAAATAATATAAGGTATTCTGTATCAAATTCTTTCAAATTTGTAGTATGAGTTTATGGAATATGGAAACCATTTTTACCATGCTTAGAACGGCTTGTAATGATGCACTTCTATATATATAACTTCTAGATAAAGATATTCGGTCAACAACTAGAAAGACAGAGAACTATGAGAATTTGGAAATATTTAATGATCGTTCAGTGGTCGAAAAAATCGTTGGGATATAGACGTGCGCTAGCTACAATCCCCGTCGTTAACAATTTATTGCCCAGAGCTCAACCTGTCTAGTCCGTTGCGTATCAAATTAGTTAAAAATCAAATTGTTAGATAAAGGACTAACTGTTAAATGTTTGCAACTCGGCGTTATTGATGGTAGTAGCTTAGCTATTAAACGTGCAGATATTTAGAATTAACCAAAAGTGTTTTAGTATATGTATTAGTATATTAGTATATGTTTTAGTATATATATGTATTTCATCAGGTAAACATTTTAATCTAAATGCAATTTTGTATATTCTAAAAGGTATTCATTTTATTACAATCAAATACATTTTGACTAACATTTTGACATTTTGACATTTCCTTGTTTTCCAGACCGGTATTTGTGTTGCCCTGCTTTATAATTAGGAATGTCATTGAGACGACGTACGGAATACCTTGTGCATTGGTACCGTAATTGTGTCCCATATTACGGGAATGGACATTGATCAATGTGTAATTCGTAGTGGTACGCGGGAATACGTTCTGAACATGACAACCATATCCAGGTTAATTCTATCGATACCGTTTGAAATGTTGCGTTTGTACCTCTTATGGGTACAAACTTATGGGTTATTGTATGGATGTATTTCTGTAATATTGTAAATGTTTATTTCTTCAACAAATAAAGTATTACGTGTCTTCGAACTTCATCTTGTAGAGCCTGAAACGCTTGTCAACCCCGGTTTAAAGAAAGACTGCTTTCCATACTGACATTTAATTTTAACGTCTACCTTTAAAAGCAGCGGTTTAGATTTCCACTTGCCCATTCTTTAGTTGAGAGTGAGCAGTTAGGGGTTGAGGGATTTCTACCCACAGAAAAAAACCCGATGTCCAATCAGCGCTTGTCAAGAGAGGCACTGGGATTTCCGTGATCACAAAGAACGTGACCAGCTTTACTTGCAGCTTCACTTGCCCAACGAGCTCATCCCAGGACTATCCCCCGCACGCTATATATTTCTTATCGTTCTTTCATGCGTATAGTTTACCAATCCGCACTTGACCAAATATGTACTGCAGAGATGACGTTGTCCCTCCTAATTTTAAGAAATTATCTGAATTGAACCGTAAGTCTTTAAAATAGTTCAAGATGATAGATACTGAGCCGACAGTTTCTTTACGTAAAGAAAAATAATTTTATAATACTATAATAACAGAGTTCTAATAACTTTTCTTTGTTTTAATTTAATACAAGTAAGATTTAACTCAGTGTTCAGGTAAACTTTACCTACAAAGTTGGTGAATACGTCGTTAAATTGAACGTCTCTGGTGTAATAATACTTTGAAGTGAAAGTCATCCTTCTCACTGTAAACGATTAGAGATTGATTGAGAGAAAACGGAAAAAAATTTTACACAAGTGATTATTACCAGATCAAGTGAAAATAAAATAATAAAGAAAATGCGTAGACATTTACATGATGAATAGTTATGAAATTTTAATAATAGATATTAGTACTAACCATGTAAAAAATAGACTCTGAAGCTCCTGTTTTATACAAAACTAATTCTTCATTCGAATAAAGCTACTGACTGTTGATGCACAACACGAAGCTGCAACTCAAATCTGCAAGGAATGTGCTGACATTAGCAAAACGCAATGTGATGTATCCTTTGCACAGTGAGACAAGGGTTTATATTAGCTTTTGTGTACGTTTGAGATTTAATGCGGGCGTATTTTAATTGCGCGCAAGTTATGTTTTCACGGTCTTTTGTCCTGCTGTCGGGGAAGAATCAGTGGCGTAAGACAATGGGACCGGCGTTATCGGAGTTTCTGTGTAGCTACAGTCCGGGTTCAAAGTCGTCGTGCTTAATTTGTAGTAACAATAATACTATAAGATAGCATATCTGGAGGGTATTGTTCAATGTCTTGAAGCGAGAAAACGTATGCACATATAGAGATGTCAATGACCTATAAATTTAGAACACTCGCTGATGTCGAGACAGGCAGATTAGTGTAAGCAAATCATTCTGAAAATACACTTTCATAACTTCTACATAAAGGTTTAGGTGTAAAAAAGCTGTTGTCGTAACATTTTAAATGACAGAGAGATTTAACTGCACTTTAGTTTTTCTCATAATAATAAGTTTAGAGTTTAGTTTAAATAATAGATCAAAGATTATTATCTAAGATAACTAAATTATTACCTAAAATTATGAAAGATTTTTATCTAAAGTAACTAAAATTATTATCAGCGAGAACCAGCATCATTGTTCGATTTGTTATTTGAATGGAGTCCCTGAAGGGCGTCTCCGTCCGAAAACATTCCGCTATCGGTGGTAGATACGAAAGACGAGTTCCTACACAAATACCTGCCGGAACTGAAGTATTTGCTTTGAATTCTCTCACAAATCTTGAACGCGGCCAGCGTTGTGATCGAAGTAACTGAATCTAGTATTAGAATTCCCTGTTTTAACATTTGCATTGCTCTCAAACTTTAATGAAAAGTTCCCAAAAACAATGACAGTAATCCCATACTGATCTAAGCAATCACTTCAATAAGCTATACCTGAGTACATGCAAATATTAAGCATTTCCATGAAAGCAAATCCATGAAGCCTTGATTTATTAGACAACGACTTAAAATTAACAACAACGATTTAAATACGCGCATTATTACTTTCTATCTACCCCATTAGGGACCTAGCATGAGGGTATTGTTATTGTTGTTATATTATAATATCTTTGTTCAACTCATAAACAATTATTAGTGTATTTAGATTTCCCGTTAGGCTGACATCTATTCGAAGATTTGCCTTATAATCTCGTGTAGAATCCGTACGCGATTCACGATAATACATAAATATGACGTATGAAAAAGCATAGGAATCCTTCAAAAATATCAATGGTGTTTACAACCAATAATACAGGCCATTATTACAGTGAATAATTCTATGAGCATGAATGACACCGGAAGGGCTTTGGAGATATTACGAAATTATCGTTCACAAATGTAGGTAGTTAACACTTTTCATTTTCTACGCATTACATTGTTATGTAAATATTTACTTACGTTTAAGTTCTAGAGTGTTACTAGGGTTACGAACTCCTGAAACAGTTAGTTCTATATCATCGTTATCGATGTTTACTATTCACTACTATGTTTAACAATATTAATGTTCCTGTTTACACCACATTAATCGTCCCAAATGAGAATTCCACGTCCAAGTGCCGCCCGGAGAATAATTCCAGCGAAAACTGAGCTTGGCCTAGAACATTCCGTCTGGTCGCTTCGTTACCGCTATACATTATGAATGTCGACCCTCCATTTGTTATAAATATTTGTGATGTTAACGGAACGTTGGCTTTTAAGTTTTCGCTGATTTCTAAGAGAGTATCTTTGGATGGTTACAAATACATTTGTATAACAATTAGTTAAAAATACTTAAATATAAGTAACCCCAATAGACGAAGGTGGTCTTTGTGCCTTTTTGCTGATTAAATGTATAAAGAAAATATAATTTTATTACAATAAAATCTCTTTTTTATATTGTACTACGTATGATAGATAAAAGTACGATACACAAAAAGCCGTAAGTTTAGTTTTGTTTATTTTATTAAAAGAAGGACCGCATTCGACTAAGCCAACATTCTTTATACTAAAAGTAGAATGATTCTGAAGAAGCCGAAGCTAAAAGCTATATTCAGAATTTTTAGTTCGTTGACAGTTGACAGTAACATTTGTTGTTGTTTTTATATAAGAATACTCCTAGACCTAGCATTACCACGCCTTCGCAATAAATAACGAAATTAAACAAACATAGAGACGACTTGACGTTTATACCGAAACGCAATACAAAAACGAATAATTTACGACTCACGGAGGGTGACTTTGGCAAGAAAATATTTTACTTCTAAAACGAAAAAGGCCACTTTCAAGCAGTAAAATAATCATTAATTCATGCCATGTTGAAACCCAAATAATATGGTAACAATGCTTCTCAACACGAAACAGGAAGTTTGCAGGCATATCCATCTTCCTTCAAATGGCATAAATAATTAAGTCCTGAAAGAGAAGTTTGGCAACAAGCTTTTTCATTTCGCAAGCTGAGTTGTTACACTACTTGTACACCTATATTCAATATTGAGTAAGTTTAGAGGCTAACTAAAGTTGTTTTATAGCAATATTTGAAAAAATTACAACAAATTATATGGATTAAAAGGAAAATCAGTGGATGGCATCTTTCAAAAGGAAAAAATTATAAAAAAAAACAGTGTTTCATACATTGTATGATCGACATTTAGCTTTTGACAAACAAAAATAAGTCTAATTGTAAATGTGATAACTGGTCCAGGAAATTGCAATTGTCAACTTTGATTATAAACATTTTTGAACAGATCATTTGCAGTTACTGAAGAAGCTTGATGGTTTATTATACATATATATAACAAACCATCAATCATTATATATATATATATATAATAAATAATCAATCAGAAATTCGCAACAGTCAGTTAGACTTAAGAAGTGATTTAAAAATGTAAAACACTATGTGATCGACTTTACAATATCTATTGGAAAATAAATCAATTAATGCTTGTAATTAAAATTGTCCGTCGTAGTTATAGTGACTATCGTAAAGATCAAATATTCATAATTCAATCTCACTGAATGGAATTCAGAAACATTCATCAGCCGGACACGCTTAACTGAGAGAGAAATATGCGCTGAAAACGTGTCGTGTAAATTCCACTGAAAAACATTTTGCGAGTTTGCCGAATTACTTTATCTCTGTTTGCATATTGTATGGTAAAGTTATACCATATATCATAGGATTGCCTTATAAAAACATAAATTCTGTTTAAAGGGATGGGGGACTGCGGAGCATGGGATAGGGCCAATTCAAAGGACGGCGTATGTTTCCGACGCCGACTGATATTACCGCCAAGACATCTGGGGTCGGCCGCATCAAACTGTGTTTATTCAATTTGATGCCCAATAAAATTCGGCTACAGTAAATAGATACATAAATACGTCCTCATCGAGTATTTCCATATCTTGACAAATAATTCAAGACACTGGCATATTAAGGCAACGAGCGCAGACTAAATTAACTTATGTTGCATACATACATATATTACCAGAAAAACTCAACACATTTCAGAGCTACACGGAGTCTCCTTTCACGATCCAGTTACCACAACCAGTTATAGCATGAGGTATCTCAATGTAACATAAAAAAATAAAATATCGATCGAGTTGCCGAAATAAATAATAAATGAAATTCCGCAAGCGTTTCCAAATCCATTCCGTGTGGGGATTTCAGAGCGCGTTGCGGCGCCGCCCTGCGAGCCGTGTTCGCGAGAAATTTAATTTAAAAATAACTTCGTGAATCCGCGTTTGCACGTGGCGCTGCTCGACTCAGCCGAACAAACACCTCGCGACGTGCAGTTCCACGGAGCTCATTTTCCGTCAGCCGCCTGATAGATTAATGGTCCTGCTCGACGGGAGGTTCGCTTTCAATCATAGCCGAGTGCGCTCGTATATCATTGAAAGATGCATCCGACAACCGATCAGTGAACGGCTATTTGTTAAATTCCAAGAAATTTTCACCCATTCTCTTGATATTGTCTATTCGTCGTCACCTTGTTCTATCAAAGTAAACAGATAAATAATTCTAAAAGTACAATTGTCTGCGTGGTCTAATGTTTGAAAGACACTTCTCAGAGTCAAATTGCTCATACGCACGTAGTAATAGTTATTGTATGTCAGCTTGAATTGGTTGCTACACCAATGCAATAAATAAATAAGCCACGCAAATAAGATTCATTGACGACTCAATGCGATCGTTTTCCCTTTCGTTATTAACAGCTCGTCAGAACCAGCGACCCGTGAGAGCCTTGCCCTATCCAATGACCATCCTGTTTAGCCAAAATACAGCATTTTATTTGCCTCGCCTAACTTGCCAGCTGCGTTAGTGGTATATAGGTATATACATGAATGTTGATACATGTACGAACGTACTCATTATGGATATAACAAGACAACTAATTTCATTCTTTCTCAGTAATCCACCGACATACACCGAAGTATCAAATCGCGTTCTTAATACGAATTACAACATACTTTTGTTAGCAGAAAAGCATCTCATTTTATTTGCGATATTTGCGCAATAACGTTTGAGGTGTGTAGAAAATAAATTATTTTATTCACTTGGACGAAACTGTAGTATATGAAGATTGTGAGGGTGGACGCGAATACATTGTGATGCGTCCACCCGCAGTTCTGTTCAGTAATAAAAGATTCGGTTTGTTACAAAATGGTGGTTTCATTGTGCGCTCCCGTGAATTAATCGCATATATTTCAGAAACCATGTGTAACAGCCATAATATAACGAGAATAATGACAATATGACTTAATATTAATTTTAATAATATGTAGTATAACTTAATGTTCATTAATTTATTATTAGGTACATACATATACATACACTTAATGGATATCCAAACATGTTCAATTTAATAATATGTCTACTGAAAGTCTAAAATACATATTTTTAATTAATTTCAATCATGAAAATGCAAAGAGAGACGAGAATTCCTTTCATTTTCCACATCAGAACACTTTAGTCTCCTGAGAACGTAATGTGTACGTAACGCTCATAAAGTTCTACTGAATTAAAGCTTAAAATTCTTGTCTCGTACCTTACTCATTACAAAATATACATATGTAGCTACACTAGATATATCATAGGTATTATTATAATTATACGAATCAATAATAGCATCTCGTTCTAGCTTTCTCATATTACCAGTGTTAACAATATTTGAAATAGTTCTTGACAATTTTTTGTTTATATTTAATTTCATTCTGCACATTCGTATGTTAATTATCGGGTACCTACGTGTTTACTAAAGTTTCAGTCGGAACTATGTAGTACCTGTATTTTCTTTTCAGTAACCAGTTTTGAGAGGCTGCAATCCTATATTACTTTTGATTTTGACAAGTTTTCATAGACAGTTAGAGGACTTCTTGCAGAGAATCAGTCAGAGTCAGTCTTAATTAATTACTCTTCCTCAGTTTCTAAAAGCGATTCATCTGGAAACATTTAGCAGCATCTACCTGAAAACTTAAATCTTACACTGAGTTCATTGTAACTTTATAGTTATGTATAGATTAAGAAACACGATCCTGGCAACAATAAAACAAATTCAATAGATTGAAGTCCGCTGTGAAGCAGATTAAAAGATTGAACAGTTCTCAACTTCGCCTCGTTGTAGGGACATTCAGGTAACATTTTATAATACAGGTAAAATTCTTATATAGCCCTTTATTAACGTGAAACTCGGGAGAATTGGAGCTTATGACTCATACTTTGAAACTCTGAAGCCCTTCGACAAGGATAAATTACTATCATCTACCATAGGTTGAAAACTTATTGGAATCTATTATAACCGAGGTGAAAACCTCAACTTGCGCTCCATAGGACTTTCCTCAACTTTACAGGTCGGTAATTTGCTATCGCCTTTGAGTTACAAAAGCTTCGTTCAGATCTCCAAGTTCTTCAAGGTAAGAATTGTAATCAGTAAAGTCCGACAGAAAAACATAAGCATAACATAGAAGGTAAGAAGGAAGCAATCATGTACAATTACATAACCTTCCAAGTTACACTCTAAATGATTTATACGGGGACTCTAACAAATTTATGACTTTCATTACATTTTTAATTTTGTTCTCGCACGTGACGGCTTCGCGGAGACACGCAAATTGTTTTTTTAAGGCGTACAACAGGCAGAAGATTGTTTATTTCTGATGCTAGTACTGATTGTACTACCTATGTAGATTTTTAAAAATCCAAAATAATATTCGCTCTAGGTTACTTTGATAACCTCTGTGAGTTATCAGTGTCATATTTGATGTGATCACAAATTAGAACATGTAAATTTCTAAATACATATTTATATAGACAATATTATACCCAGGCTCAGAATAAATACTCGTGTCGTCAGACATATATTTTGTTCTGTGTGAGAACCCAACTGGCCACCCGCGGTATGCAGCGAGATTAGCCAGTCTCTAGATCTCCTAACCAGTCGACCAACAGCCAATTGCCAATGAAACATGTCTATGCTCTCTCGTAACTATGCTTTGCTGCTTAAGCAAACACTTCCAATATGTATCTATATTAAAACCATCCATTGATTATTTGCTATTATTTGATAACGTACATATTTCGCTGGAATTCGGGAAAATCAATTAATTTATTAGAATATCTACTAAAAAATTTGTGAAAACAATAACACATGAGGTGAGATATTTTAAAGTATTAAGTCAGCGTTCGGTTACTACATTTTGAAGTAAGTTTAAAATAAGAGTAAATACATTAATAATGGACCGAACCGTAGCCGTATCAAAGGAAAGTTTACAATAAAAGAGGCAATACCTTTAAATGCAACACAAAATGGTATTCAATTTAACGAATGGACTCTACTTTTACTTTATTGAAACACAAACGCCTTTAACTGGTGACTGGAGGAGCTTTGCACATTTTAGATATTAAAGAAAAATCAATTAGTATGACAATTTTTTATACCTTAATTTGATGAAGCTCAAAGGAATATTGTTACACTAATAGATGCTTAATGTACTAATATATTAATGTATAATATTTCTGTCCTTGAATGACTCTATGCATCACTTTGTAATACAATTATAATAAAACCAAATATTAAGACATTAATTGTCTAGTAGGTACCAACATTTTAAACATTCAAATAATATAGCTACAGCTATGATAAATATTTCAATTAGCCTTCACAGCGTTTGCTGTTTGTGTTAATTAGAAGAATCGAACATTTCAAATATGTATTATGAAACTCGATAGCACTAATTATCACCAAATTTGTTAAAACTTTCAGAAAGTTCATTTTAGAATATATGGACAATAAAATACGTGCGTTGCTTTCAAATTCCAAAGAATGGCGGGGGCTGTGGCACGACGATTTCCTCTTATAACGCCGGCTGTTGTAAAATTAATTATGCTATGAATCAGCTTCTCACTGCTCACTTTACAACAAAAAAAACACATTTTTCTCTAGTTAAAATATGGAACTTTTTTAATTAACACAATTACAAATAAAAGTTAAAGGTTCATCATTTTCCTGCTTAGTTTTATACTGATTTAAGCCGTATAAAAGTTTGTTCACATTGGACAGTAGCTTTAATATAGTTATTTATTCTCTATCGTTGTTGTTAGGTTAGCAAATGCCATATGGCATTTGCTTCCCGTCAATCCAGTCTTTGTCAACGTTGTAACTACACCAACATAATACAAAAAAAAACCAAGACAACGCAAACGGTATCCTAATTTAATAATTTCAATAATTGTCGTTCAATATTTTCCTGTAGCTGACGCGTTCGTGATTTAAAATGTTCTAATTATGTTGACACCTCCATATTAATTCGCAATAATTTTGAAACTAAATAAAAATATTTCAGTCCAATAAATAAAGTTTATGGAGTTACTTATAGTTTCTAACAGAAATGTATTCTCTAATGCCTATATTACAGTATGGACCTATAAGCCATACCTTCATTAGAACTAAATAATAGAAGAGTGCCATTCCC
>DWGJ01000372.1:0-32156 GCA_018246895.1 Aspitha aspitha aspitha
TGTTCCGCTTACCTGATAACAGTGTTCGCATGGCCCGAGTCTCCGTACTGGTTGGCGATGAAAGGTCGATACGCTGAGAGCGCTAAATCACACAGGTGGTTGAAAGGTGTGAGCGAAAGTTCAGAAAAAGAATTAGCAGAGATAGTCAATTCACAGAAAAATCTCAGAAACGTAACAACTCGTAACGATAAGCGTGTGTGCCTTTCGTGTTTTGCAACCGTTTTGTCGACATTTACTAATCGGTCGTTTTATAAGCCGGTTTTAATTAGCATAATATTGTTTGCACAATATCAGTTCAGTGGTAAATATGTTATAAGTATCTATGCCATTGAAGTATTAAAACATATAACACAGAGCGAATCTTTGGCTTACAAGTATATGCTCATCTTAGATGGAGTTACCGTATTTAGTATGTACGGAGGCTGTATATTGTCCAGATATCATAAACGTAGAACGCTGATGTTGTTGTTCGCCGGTACTGGTGTGATATTTCTATACATAATGTCCATTTACTTATATTTGGTATCAGTGTCTGTAATACAAGAACGTCAAGTTTTTATTATCTTATTATTAACTGCTTACTCTATTTCAATTGGTTGCGGTCCACTTTTACTAGTAACGTCAATTTGTGGTGAAATAGTACCCTCATGCTATCAGAATTCGATTGCTATAACAGTTGGTTTATATTGCATTACAATGATGTCAATTTTACTAAAATCGACACCTTTCATGATTAGAATTCTTTCAATGTCTGGATATTTTTTATTCTTTGCAATCACTTCAACTGTTTCCTTGATCCTTCTGTACATTTATTTACCGGAAACTAAAGACAAAACGATGTACGAAATCGAATTACATATTGTTGGAAAACCTTTAATAAAATAATCACCTTCCACAATCCCGTGTGATATCATTATTTATTTTACCCGAATTCTTTTTGTTATACATACAAGCTATACATAAATAAACATAATAAGGAAAAAATTACTGTTTAATACAAGACTTCGAAAAAGTAGCCTTAAAATCTAAGTAAAATTACAATTTCGTCTGAGGCACCTACCGTCATTTATTTCTGCTAAGTATATTACCTACTGATGAGTGATTGTATTTATAAGGCCAGAAGTGATTTTAAGTATTTATTTGGAAACGATTCAACGAGTCCTAATTGAAGGCTGCGTAGTCTATATAAGATACGTAGCAGACACACATTTGTGATGCGTTATTTTTTCATAGTAATCTATTTAAGGACGTTGTATTATTTACACAGTTGTAACTGAACAAAATATTAATGTATTAATGTATATTATCTAACAAACTCAACAAGTAAACTGTCCAGTATATTTCCATAATAAATACACGTTTCGGCTAAAAATAGAGAATAATGTGAAAGAGAACATAATATATATGTCAAATGTAATATACATATGTATTAACGAAAAAATATAATTTGATGTGTACATACTATCTTTACGACATGTGTGCACGACTTTTCATTTTATTCACAACTAGTGACTCGCTAGGGTAGCAATATGAATTTGCATAACTTTTGCTAAGCAAATGGAAGCAAAGCCGTGTGACAAGTCATCGATATAGGTAGTAGTATAATTAACAAAAACATAATTTATCAATTTTAATATTATGCATACGGTCGACATTACGAATAATGGCTAATATAGTACAAATACAAACTAGCATGTAACTGTTTAACGTTATCTACGTCAATTAAAATATTGATTTTACATTGAAAAGCGAAGACGAATAGGTATTTGCTAGGGCAACGTGATACACGATAGGCCGCATCATCGCTTTTCGCCATGCGGTATCGCGGCCCAACACTTCACTACTTATAATAAAAATGTCGCATTGGGTTTGAAAGTTATTGCTGGAAATTACAATTGTATTACTTTAATTCCTGAAATGGAGGAGTGTGAATATAAAGAAGTTATCAGTATACCAGATGCCGGTGTCGGAATGAACGTGGGTAAAAACAATAAATGGAAACCGTTATTACTACGTCAGGTATTTATCGCAATAGAAAAAAATATGGTTGTGTTTTCATTCATAGTTTTTTGTAAAAATTAAATTCGTAAGATAAATAATGCATTGGTTAACTTCAAAAGTTCATTCAATAGTTAAGTGTATTACCATATCGTGGAATATTATCCTGGATTCTGTAACGACTTGCACATATGTAATTTAGAGGAACTAACAAAAAAATATTGTTGCATAAAACCCATGCAGTTCGTAAAATGATAGACAGGGAAGCTATTAATTCAAAGTTCAAATAATTTAAAAGAGCTGTAACAGTTTTCATGTTGCATTGTTTAATGTCACATAGCACATTATTTTAAATCTTAACATAAACATGAGTGAAAATCTTTTAATGCATATTACAACCAATTTATTTTTTTCACTACAGTGTATGGTATGCGCCGGACTGTGGTGCAATTATTTTTTACACGGATTACTTTTTGGAGCACCTACTGTAATTGTAGCACAGATAAGAAGAGAGGCTAATTCCACGGAAGCTGTCACAGATGAAATGTCCTCATGGTTATGTAAGTCTACCACAATTGACTATTAAGCTCACAGCAAAGTGATGAAATTATTGTTGTCTATGCAGTGAGTATGGATCTTATTGGATATTTCTTGGATCCAGTAATAGATTTATTCGTTTTACTAGTATCATACCTTCATTTTAAATGCTTATTTGCCCATCTGGTAATATTACAATTAAATTATATTACCGCTATCGTATATGTATTTACAACACGGTTTCTAACATTGTAATCAAAATATAATTAATCCTCGTCTTTTTTCTTTTTCAGTATCAACGCCAGTATTCACTGCTGTGCCCTTTGTGTTAATTTTGCCTTGGCTCTGTTATCTCATAGGACGAAAACGTACTTACTTATTTATATGTGTTTTGTCTATAATAGGATTCATATTTTTTTATAGCAGCTCCAATTTATACCACATCTTAATCGGTCAAATTTTCCTAGGTCCGAGCGTAGCTGCTATAAATACATTTCTCCCTGTTGCCATATCTGAATATTCGTCGCCGAAGTACAGGGGAATATTATTGACCATAAAATCGGCCTCCGCTTTTTGGGGAATTTGGGTTTCTAACGCTATCGGAACTTTTTCTCACTGGAAGAACATTGGTCTAGTTGCGTTCGTATGTTCCGCTTACCTGATAACAGTGTTCGCATGGCCCGAGTCTCCGTATTGGTTGGCGATGAAAGGCCGATACGCTGAGAGCGCTAAATCACACAGGTGGTTGAAAGGTGTCAGCGAAAGTTCAGAAAAAGAATTAGCAGAAATAATTAATTTCCAGAAAAATGCCCAAAGAATACATTTTAGAAGTGATGTCAATGGCCGATGCTTGTCATGTTTTTCAAGCGCGTGGTCGACTGTCACTTCGCGTTCGTTCTATAAGCCATTGTTAATTTGCACAATGTTATTTGCACAATATCAGTTTACGGGTAAATTTGTCATAAGTATATATGCCATTGAGGTATTCAAAAATTTAACCCGAGACGAATCTGTGGCTTACAGAGGAATGCTCATCTTAGACGGAGTTACTGTAGTTAGCATGTACGGAGGCTGTGTTTTGTCGAGATACTTGAAACGTAGAATGCTTCTGTTGTTGTTCTCGAGTACTGGTATAGTATTCCTGTACATAATGTCCTGTTACTCATATTTAATAACGTTATCTGTTGTACAAGAAAATCATATCCTTATTGTGATAATAGTAATTGGTTTTTCTATTCCTATTGGCTGTGGTCCAATGATATTAGCATCGTCAATATACGGTGAAATTGTACCATCACGATATCAAAATTCTATAATGACATTATGTGGTTTATTTACTAGTATAACGCTTTCTATTTTACTTAAAATTTCACCATTGATGTTCAAGTATTTTAAAATGCATGGATGTTTCCTATTTTTTGCAATCATCTCTACTATTATCATCATTTTTCATTACTTTTATTTACCAGAAACCAAAGATAAAACTATGCATGAAATCGAGGAACATTTCACAAACAACACCGAAACACCAGACAAGACATTACAACAATGTACGAATAAAACATTACTGCGCACGATATAGTCATAATAATAAATTATTTAGTGCATAAATATGTCTTATTCTGTGAATGCACAAAATGATAAGGATCGATTTTTATTGCAACAGCACGTTTTAGTTATGTGTGTGAAATATTTGTCAATACTCAACATACAATTGGCCCGCAATATGAAGAAATATTTCAACCATTGAGATTAATTTTCAATACTTTCTTCTGACGATTACTAATACCGTCAGAAGCATGGTATTGCCGGAGAATATTGATTTCGGTGAAAATGTTATAGGGCAACATTGAATTGAAAATGATGCACCGATTGCTTAAACAGTTAGTACCTATTTGTCCATATTCTATGTTACCAAATAAAATTAGTTTGGATTAAAAATTAAGATATTTTAATAACTGTTTTAAGTCCGTGTCGTCTATGTGCTGGTAATTTTAATGGTATTTAAGGCTTCTTAAGAACTTCATATTTTTGAATTTCATTTTGACTTGTAACTTATAAACTATATGAAGGTGTTGTGTCCCTTAAAGTCAGTTTTGGTGTAACACCTTACAATATTATTCTTGCAATACAAAAATATGTAAATTGAAAACAGTAAATTATACATTATATCACTCTGTTAAATTCATTTTACAAGAAAAATGTGCCTGTACGTATTTTCCGCTAAACGGTAGGCCCGTTTGTCACCACATACCAGTCCTCTAGGATCTGGTAGCATTAACGACACTTACGAGTACTCTGATCAATGTGCAACTCAAATTTCCGTATGTTAATGTTATCTATGTTTATTTATCTCCTACAAGCTAATCTTACTGTGTAAAATTGTAAACCATTAATGATAAGACGTAGGTAAATTTGCTAGAATTAGATAAAATTATTATATACATATGTACACTCATATTAGTGCACATGTTATTGGATAATTCAGTTAGTTATTTGTACAATGCGCAGTGTCTATGCCAGCCTTGTCTAAACACCATCTCTGAACGGAACTGTCTACTGAACTGGACGGCACTTAATTAGTATATTGTTAATTTATAACAAATGATTTTCAATATTTAGCTATACTCAATAACCAATAACACGTCATGTTACTTTAATCTTTACGGCAATGTTGTGACGATTGTATATAATTGTCATGCATTCTAGTGTGTAGGTACTTCTATGTATATTGTTAGGCTTTAGATTTTGGTACCTATGTAATGCTGCTGGTGTATCTAATATCATAAAAAAATTAAAAGTAACTGTTCCTCAATTTCGGTTTTACTTGTATTGTCAATGTTTACTTACACATGTTAATGTTAATACAAATTTTAACCTTGAAATTAAATTGAGTATAATCAACATAACGTAACGTACATATAATATCGTATAGGCATACCTTAGTACTTGCATATTGTGTAATTACACAGTAAATTTACTGTCTACGGCGCGAATGAGTTACAAATGATGTTTTTCAATCTATACTATCTATATCTATATTATATATAATAAAACGAAGTCCCCAGTATGTACGTGCGCGATTTTCTCAAAATCTACTAAACGGATTTTTGTGCGATTTTTACTTAATTTTTTTTTTATTTTATCTTATTTTTTTACTTGTGCAACTCTTGAGGAAGGTTTTAGTACATTACGGTTTTATGTAAATTGAATGAAGTATAACGATTACTGTTTACGAGATCGCGTGGTTAGTCCTAAGATTCCCGCGGGTAGGTATTTACGCGGGAAAAACTTTGTGACATACTGACGTCCACGCGGGCGGAGCCATGGGCATAGCTAGTAGTATTAATGAAATTATTAATTAGCGTTCTGTTATTGGTATAGGTACTATTGCAATGGGTGGTAGTTTACACTGGTATTTAGCATCATCCGTTCGTGTGAAATTGCGAGAACACGTAGTAGCAGTTTATAATAAAATAAAAACCCCTAATGTACGTTGTTTATATTATCTACGTCAATTAGAATATTTATCAAACTGGTTAATATAAAAACTAGAAATTGTCAGCCATTCGTAAATGTTTGTTACTTTGTTTCCAATAATGGAGGAGTGTGAATATAAAGAAGTCTTAACAGACGCTGGCGAGGAAATAAATGCGGATACTAATAATACATGGAAACCATTGCTTCGTCAGGTATTTACTTCTATGAAAAAATATGTTTGTAGTATTAACGCAGTTCTATTTAACTTATTGTTTTTAACATTAACGTGTTTCAAGGTGTTGAGCACAAAAAAATAAAAAAAAATTGAATTTCATACTTGTATTGGTAAACGATGTAGTATTGTCTTATTCTAGTGTTATCTATATTATTATATAAAGTTTAGACAAGCAAAAAACAGTAGGTATTTACAAGAAAAACAATACAATTACTAGTAAATTATTTACTTACTATAATGTACACTATTAAAGTTACTAAATGTATACATGTATCAAAGTATAAACTTCACTTTAAGTATACTAAGCTTTTCTTCTCAGTGCATGGTATGTGCTGGACTGTGGTGCAATTATTTTATGCAAGGAATGTTTCTTGGAGCACCTACTGTTATGGTAGCACAGATAAGAAGAGAGGCTAATTCCACAGAGGCGGTCACAGATGAATTGTCGTCATGGTTATGTAAGTACCAACTTCATTTTTAAACATCCTTAGCTGTAGGTATAAGGAGATTTAGGTACATATCGTATGGATTTAAGTGTTGTCATACAAAATGGAGGAATGAAAAACGGCTGCAGTATTAGATATGAGTTTTAAAGGATATATTAAATGTGAAATAATAAGAAAGAATAAGGTGGAATTTATATATATATCAAATGATTAAAATGGGGTAGGAAAACCGTTTAAAATGTTTTGAGAAAGGATGACAATTATGTTATAAAAATATAGACATGAATATTGATGGCCATGAAATATCTAAATTATGAAACTTGATTCGCTTTCCTGGTTGTCTATAATTATGACTCATTTTATCGGTAAATTATTATATCAATTGTGTGCTGATTAGAACTTGAATTAAAAAATTAAAGTCAACTGTATAATTTTGGTAAATACATAACAGTTTCTTAGGTAAAGTAATTTATAAAAACCGTTTTATTCCCACGTTCCCTATTAGATACCTATATTTAGATATACCCACATATTCATGTAGGTAATTAATATGTATTTTCTTTTTCAGCATCAATGCCCGTAATGAGCGCGGTACCCTTTGTGATAATTCTGCCATGGCTCTGTTATCGTATAGGAAGAAAATTTACTTACATGTTCGTTTGCGGTTTAGTTATCATCGGTTCCATCATATTTTATAGTGGTACAAATCTATACCACGTTTTAATAGCTCAATTGTTTCTAGGTCCAAGCGTAGGTGCTATTAACACATTTACCCCTATTATCATTTCTGAATACACATCGCCGAAGTACAGAGGAATATTTTTGACTTTAAAATCAGCTTCCGTTTTTTGGGGCATTTGGGTTTCTAACGCTATTGGAACTTTTTATGATTGGAAGAACATTGCCGCAGTTGCGTTAATATGTTCTGTATACCTGATAACAGTATTCGCATGGCCTGAGTCTCCGTACTGGTTGGCGATGAAAGGTCGATACGCAGAGAGCGCTAAATCACACAGGTGGTTGAAAGGTGTGAGTGAAAGTTCAGAAAAAGAATTAGCAGAAATATTTAATTCGCAGAAAAATACGACAAAAATACATTCAATACGTGACGTTGAAGACCGACAATGTTTCTCGTGTTTTTCAAGCGCTTGGTCGACTTTCACTTCACGTTCATTCTACAAGCCATTGTTAATTTGTATTATGCTACTTGCACAACATCAGTTCACTGGTAAAATTGTAATAAGCATTTATGCTATTGAAGTATTAAAAAAATTAACACAAGACGAATCCGTAGCATACAGAGGAATGCTCATCTTAGACGGAGTTACTGTATTTAGCATGTACGGAGGTTGTGTTTTATCGAGGTACTTCAAACGTAGAACACTTCTATTATTGTGTTCGAGTACTGGTATAGTATTTCTGTACATAATGTCATGTTACTCATATTTAGTTAAATTATCTATTGTAAAAGAAAATTCAGTTCTTATTATAATAATACTCATTGCTTTTTCTATTCCGATTGGCTGTGGTCCAATGATACTAGCATCGTCAATATACGGTGAAATTGTACCATCACGATATCATACTACTATGTTGACGATATGTGGTTTATACATTAGTGTAGTTTTTTCTATTTTACTTAAAATTTCACCATTCATGTTCAGATATTTTAAGATGCATGGGTGTTTCTTGTTCTTTGCGATCGCCTCTACTGTTATTACAATTTTTCATTACTTTTATTTGCCAGAAACTAAAGATAAAACTATGCAAGAAATCGAGGAATATTTCACAAAAAATATCAAAACGCCAGACAAGACATTACAGCCATAATAATAAATCGGTAAAAAGTCCCATTAAATATTCTTTACAAGGGCTCTTTTCTAATTTCAAGTGTGACTATGTTGTTTGTGTCTTTACTACTTTTATGTGAATGTAATAATATAAGAAATATGTAAATGGGCAAATTGTGAATTTATACATTATTTTAAAAAGTATTAATTCACTAATAATACCGTTTGTGTTTTACACAACATCAAAAACATCACTAGTCAAACAAAGTAAACTAGATTCGAGTAATATCTTAACATTTGTCAACTCAACATCACGTAGAATGATAAATTCTATGACCAATCTACTTCATAATAAATATCATCAATACAGTGATATATCAACTTTCTATATATAATCGAATCGAATCTAAGTGGCTGTGCTTACCCTGTAGTTTGAGAGGTGATTGACGACACAAGTAAAATGCACGTCCCGGCCTTGTGGAACGGTGTGATTCTCCAGCGCTTGCAGAAACTCTGGCTCAGCTTCCATCTGTATTGGCATTTCACCTAGAACGATAACAGCAACTTAAAACACTTTGTAAAATTTAATATAATAAACATACTTTTATGCATCAATAGATTCATTTGGGAAACGACACCAAATCAGCAACGGTTATGCAATGTGAATTTTTGTTGTTCAATGGGTGTAATATTATTTCAAAATTGCTTATTAAGCATCTAAGCGCCTTTACCAAAAGTCGTTAAGTTCTGAATATTACAATACTCGAAGGCCTAGGCGAACATTGTTTGGTACAGTGTTTCTAATATTAAATTTAATAAAATATGTATACCAATGTTTCTAAAAGACTAACTGATTAATTCTTATTGGCATTATTAAAATGTATTGTTGGCTAATATAAGTTCATATTTTCCAAAAGAGTGGTACAGTATCCTTAATAATTGTTATTGCTAATTATTATTACAATGCAAGGTACATTTTATTTTTCTAGTGTTATGTGAAATTTTGTGGTTTTTAAATTAGTATGATATAAAGAAGGTACTAATTGTTTAAAGGTTGTGTGTAGTTTGTAGATTACAGGAAATATAGTTATAGTACTTCACTGCATTTGTTGATTACTTGTAACTAGTAAATAGTAATAGACGTTATAAAGAGAAAAGCTAATTTTCTTTAATCTATTCATTGACAGTCGCGAAAGGCTGACTAAAGAAAATATTTAGATTTACATGAATTTTTATTATAAAGACAAATTTTTAAAAGCAATTCTTCAAACCATCCACTTCCGACAGATTTTCTAATAGATTAATATTCAATTTTCCTCGGGAAGGCACGGTCTTAACTTGTCGATGTCATAAATTTTGGAATGATTAGCGAAATATTTGGTTGAACTTTAGGAAAATGCATGAGTATTCGTAAAATTCTGAAAACATTTGTTAAAATATTTGACTGTAACGGAATAATTTAAACCAAGGGAAGACGAAATTTAGATTTACATTTTTTATTAAACAATCTGTGGTTCTACATTGCTATTCCTAATTTTCGGTATAAGAAATTCACATTCTTCCAATACAAAATACAGGTCTATTCCTGTCTTCATTTTATTTCAATAAAACCGCCAGTTTTGAGTCATTTAGTGTTAATTAATTTATTAAATCCTGCAGGAAACAGCAAGCTCAGAAATATTTATATTCTTGCTTTTCTATTATCTAGCTCAGACGGTGGAGTGTTCTTATGATATAATGATTGTTACATTAATACATGAAGATAATAAAAAATAATGCTAATAATAGATATCTTTTAGGAGTACTTAGAGATTGCCTGTTCTTCGACGTGCCGACCATAAGCCATCACCACCAAAGTCGACAAGACCTAACCAACCATATGACAGAAAATTACCGACAAATTGTTTGCTTTTATTAGGATGTATAAGAAATGTCTATAACTAAACTCATTGCAGAACAATACATGCTTAAAAGAGTCTCAGACTTAATACAGTTTGTCTTCTATAATTGAAATATCATTGCGAAAGAATAAAAAAAAAAAAATGTTCATTCTGTTACTTGCAAAAAAATTTTTTGGTTAATTAATTCTGTACCTTTAACAACTATCGAACCTTTGCGGCTTGTAAAAGGTGAATGTGTTGAATTAAAAAAAACGATAAAAAAAATTGTAGTCACTTACCTGTAACAAAAACACTTAAGAACGTCGCCAGCCACCAGGCTGCTCTTGTCGACGGTGAAAACATGTGTTTGTCGATGTTTCGTCTGAAATAAACGGAGATAGATATAATAACTTTCATCAGTAATACGACTTTGCAACTACAACCTGTAGAGTGTATAGCTTTGAGAATGCTCTATTTCGGAGTGCAACACATGGGTAGTGGTTCTTTGTGGGATCATGGGCAAACCGAACTGCGAAGTATTACTGCGAAGTAATACTTCATACATAGTAAGTTATTACATATATTGCTCCAAAATTTTTTGTATTATAGTTCTACAACATTGAACTAAGTTTCACGTGAATTTGTGAACTTAGGAAATACTGAGTTTGCTTGTGCTTTTTGTTTCATAGAATAAGTAAATGGCCGTCCACTATACCTTATGTTATGGCTATACATTGATATTATGTCAATGCAATCTTAAAACGAACTGAAGTTCTTTATCACAATTGTGTGCCGTTTCGCAGCTGAAATATCACCAAAACATTGATTGCATTACTAATAATTCGTTTATTTAAACGATTGCGGTCTAGTAATGGCGCAGTCTAACTTAAATATAGTGCCTAGAAGCAGTGATAGTTTCGTGGTTTGAAATTCAGTCTCACATTCAGGGGGTTTGGGTACAAATATTGGCACGCCCTTACAACTTCTTACGTGCATTTTATAACTTAAAATTACCAAACTTTACTCGCTATAACGGTGAAGGAAAACATAGCGAGGAAATCTGACACCATTGACATTGTTATAAAGTATAAACCAAATGTTTTATTTATTAGCGTACCAAGTCTGCTAATCCACAATTGGCCAACGTGATAGCTAGATAGGTAGATACCCTGATATGACCAACCTGATAGATAGATAGAAACCCGTGTCCACATTACGTTACCACAAGCGACCACAATCAGCTTAAGGTCTTCCCAATTTTCCGCTCATATTTTATCAATACCTTCGTATGCGAGTATTGATAAGATATGAGCGTAGAGGTAAAGGTGAAATACGCAATATATCCCAGGATATATTATTTCTTATATGAAGTGCGAGAGGGCAGACGGTCGGTTAAAGTTCTGACGCCGTGTCAGCGTTGCTATAATTGAATCTCGTGGGTCAGCCGCAGGGTTGCTGCTGCCTTAGCAGAGAGATATGTAGATTATAACCATTAGATCATAAGTGCGAATAATAATAAAAACAAATTCATTTGTGACTACCCTCAATCTGATACGGATTAAACAATGTATAACCATTTCCAGGCGCAGGTTTTCAAAGAGACCTTTATCAATGAAAGTCTTTTGATTCACTTCATTTACCTTCATTACAAAAACCACTAACTTTAATTTTTATATGATTATTATTACACATCAATCTTTATGGATATTATATTATGTAACACTGCAATAACATACGCAACGAGAATCGTTTATGCCATTGGCAACCCTAGCCAGTTGCCCTTCTCAACGTTTTCCTTCTACGATTGCTTTTGAAAACTGCGCGCTCTGAGTTTATTTGCGAAAATGAATAAGATTATTGTCAATTTCTCACTGCAATGTCATCGTATGGTCAGCGCGTTTTATTCGATTTAGTGAAGTATCTTATTTTCTACTTTGAACTTTTATCTTTCGAGAAATATCGAAGAAAAATTTATGTAGTAAAGCGATTACATTGTTGATAAACGCTGTTGTTTTGCAGTTGTGAATAATAGAGTTATTCTCTTCATTGCTCATGTTCGGTTGATGTGCCCTATCTATTACTGTTCTTATTCTCTTTCTATTCCTATACCTGAGGAATAGGAATTCTGTTCCCATTCTTGTTGCCAATTTTGCAACTTCATTATATTAGAGAATCAGTAAAAATGAGAATTCGTTTTATGCTGGCCACATAAGGTTAAAATAATAGGGTTAAATAGTTCAAAGTCATATACATACCTACTCGTATACGCATTAAACTAAAGATCATCGTAAACAGGTAATTGTGATAAATGACCTATCTGCTTGTGGCCTTTGACTACTAAAGGTAAGACCAAGTAGTTCCAATTTAGCAAAAGTATTTAATAGAATGACATTTATGGCCATATTACCGAAGTCATATCAATTAATTAAACATGAGAGCTTTGTTATATTAAAGTAATCATTTAAAATATCGTTTTCCAAATAGTGTAGAAGATAATAGATACAACTGCGCCGCGTTCAAGTACATTATAATAAATCACAGTTTGCTAGTTTGACACTGCGACAGCGTTGGTTACCGCTCTTCTCGGAGTTGCAGTTTTACCGCGTAATAAACCTGCCTGATCATTTTCATTTACCATCTTATAACACAATATTGTCTATAAGACATTAAAGAAGGCAAGGATTCCTAGTATTTGTGTCATCTATGGACCTGTTGAGACTTATGGATCCAAAACGTACATTAACGTTAATAGCAGTAATTGAATACAATTAAATTCACATTTCATTTTCATTGTTATTTCGAAGCATTAATTTAGGTTTTGCCGTAAATTCCTCGTCATTATTTTATTCCGTGTTAATTTGGGGTTAACCTCGCGATGCGTATACTCTTCCTGCGGTCGCATTTGTTTTAAAATGGTAAAGTTTGGTAAATTATACTGTCGAATGTAACTCGTCTAACAATTAAATGTAATTGTTTTTTGAAGTTAACTATGCATATCGACGATGGATATAAATTTATTTATAAATATGTTTTTAATGAATATAGTTTATTTATACCTATTTACTTTAAAAATTTAATTAAAAGTATACTTTATTATAGAAAGATAATTGTAAATTTAACATTCCATCCGAATGTATGGTCTATTACTTTCTATAAATATTCTTTCATGCGTAATTCGAAAATACCACAAGAATCATGTATTACCTACTCTTATATAGAGTACATTCGTTTAACATAAGTAAATGTCAATGGATCATATACAGATATGTAGCTTTTGATACGATAATAATTGACAGTTAAAACATAGGCATGTATAGGTATGTATAATTTTGTTTCGAAAGGAATTCTAATCTTTCTAAACTTCCGTCGTGTTATTCATTTGAAAATTGAACAATTATGGTGCAAAGTTGCTCGCAATACTTAAAATAACTGTCATTTCCTTTGTCTTCGGTTGTACCTACTGCCCACGATTCTAACACAGAAATGTAGCTATTCTACTTTGCATTACTATCTCGAGCAAGAAGTTCGTTGAAAATAACCATCTCAGTAGAATACCGTTGTATTAGAATAACAAGAACGTTTTTAATTCATTGAATTTTATTAAATACGCAAACGAGTGACTTAATGAATAAATCTTTTCAATGAATGCTGTAATAATACATTGAACTTTTATATAGTTATAAGAGTTGCTTAGCACATCGACTAGATTTTTATGTACCTAATATTAAGTCAACAAAATGGAAGTCATCAAGTTTTGAAAGTTAAACGTTAATAGCTTTTTAAGTCTTGCTAGAGAACGTTTGTATTTCTACTGTCTCTTACTGATAAATATATTGTAAAGCTTTTTATATTATTGTATTATAATAGGTATACTTGAAGTATCTACCATGCATGTTATTTACATTAAGATAATTAAAGAAAGCGTTATATATAATACTCAATATTTTCGTTTCATTACAAAAAAGTATGTTTTTATGTTTACAAGTACTGTTAAAAGAGTAGTATGTACAATTATATACCTAAGTTTATGTAACTAAACAATAAATTTGTTACCTCGATTAAGATTTTAATTGACTACCCCCGCTCCAATCGTAGTGCGACAGTAAGCAAATCAATTTGGTCACAGAAAATGGATAAGGGATCGTAGTTCCATTTGATTTGTACAGGAACAGGTAAACATGGGCCAAGAAATAAATATCCTGTGTGGGATCCCCCGGGAACTAATTGCAGCCCTATCAGTATTGATGAGCACCAACGCCGCGGGATCAATGTAAATTATCCATCCCTGATCCGCAAAATACCATTATCGTACATCACTGCTGCGTTTTAAAATAAAACACTAGTATGTACCTATACCATATACGTGAACTATTTTAAACTACTCTGTTTTGTAGAACGATATTTGACTGGGCTCTTGTTTTAGTGGTTGAAGACCACGACTGCTAAATCGTCGGACGTGGGTTCAATTCCCATGCAGAACAAATGGTTGTACGATCAGCACATTTGTTTGTTGTGTCTGGGTGTGATTAAAATATCTATTTAAATAATTTTAATACAAGATTAGTATTCGGTTAAAATGTCGGTAGCTTGTACAAATGAGGATGTCACTACAGCATACGAAGTATCGGTATTGTAAAAATTTGATGAATAATATTATAATGAAACATGCCAGTTGGACTTTTCGTTTCAATTTATTCGTAAAACATTTCGATATATACAGTGTTGAAATATTCAGTTCAATTAAAGGATTTAAAACCGTGGAAACGATCGCCACTCGAGCCGCGAACTGTAATTAAAAGTTTGTTCTGCGAACTATGATTAAAAACTCAGTTCAGAAACATACGATCACCTTTTTACTGTTCAAATTTAGTTAATATTCTATTATGACTTCAAAACTGTAACTGCCACTCATAAAAGCATTGTATTTCTATTACTAAGCATTTCGGATGTGTTACTTAAAAACTCTAAGTTGGATTTCACTACAATACCACTAAGAAGAAGTAACTTTTCAAGTTTAATTTTTTTTTATTTTTCACGTCCAAACCGAGTTCAAACCATCTTCCTAGAGACAATTATGAATTAGGAACGAGGGTTATGACCCCTTAGTTATGGTATGCCATAACTAAGAAAATATCACGATAACGATATTATGTCATTTGAATAGATAAGTAAAGTCTGTAGATAACTGGATACTCAAATTCCTATTATCAAAAACGATGACATTAAATTTTGTGTTTATTAGGGAAGATTAAATTATTATCAATTACAAAATCATTTACAACGAGGATCCCGTAACGAGACTGTTAAATTCTGTTGTGCGTACTCGGATTCTTTACAAGAATGGAGGCTTAATAAATTGTTGCCGAGTTTATGTACCTTAATAAATCCAGTTCGACTCAGATTCTCGGGCCGCCATAAATTGTTAAATAAATCGTTCGAACAACAAGCCTTGGACATATTGTACCGTTTCCGACAAGAAGTTATTATTTGACCAAGACTTTTGAGAGTAGTTTATTTTGCGCAGATTATTTTAGTAACAAGAATTGGCGAATATCTAGGAATGATCAAGCCTGTGATCGGGAGGAACATGAAAAGTGGTACTGGACTTCACTTAACGAATTTATGGCTTATGGGTATATTTTCCTGAGTAGTTTGTGACACAAACCATACGAGTACCTACGGTAATATTTATTTCAAGGCAGACAGTGGGCTCATTTTTACTTTATCCTGAGTAAAGTTGCTGATATTAACCAAGCCTTTTGCCTTTTGTGGCAATGACTTCCTTATAACATTTTGTTAATTTGTTGTCGATATAAACTATATGACTACTGCCAGTGATAGATTTATTTACAATTATATATTTTATATATGTACTGCGATCTTCATTTTTAATATTAAAAAGATAAGGGGTGACATGTAATATATGTGGCGGCCTTCTAACAGTTACTGTGCATCACACCGCAGTGTCCGCTGACAATGTGTCATCTAACACCATTATTCATAGCAACAATTTTCCACGTGTCATCAACATTCTGGTTCGAAATGATAAATACAGATCCGTGGACCTCTTGACTGCTGTGACAGATTTAAGTAAGATTTGTTAGTGACAATTTTAGATAAAAATAGTTGAATATTCATTCAGAAGTTATAAACTCCAAAAAAAATCAATAATAATAATGACATTTACAAATGAAATGAAATTATAATATAGTATGCCGCGATTCGTTTATTTTAGTTAATACAAAAACCATGAGCTACTTAAGTGTTTTTACTGAAATATAAATTACATAAGGTTCCTAAATAATATATTAATCAGTTACCTATATTAACAATATAATGAAGTGTCCATTGGCAATGCGTGCATTTTAAAAGGTTTTTGTAATATGATTTTCTCTGTATTTTCCACCAATGTTCCGTGAAAGAAGATCTGATATTACGTTGACAAGTATTCGTAAGCAAATCTTTAAATTCCGGGTCTCACACACATCGTCATCACACCGTCTCTGCTCTCACAACATGTCAACTGATTCCATTAGTCACTCGACCACGGCACCAATTTTCCACGTGTCACTAACATTATAGCCCGATATGATAAATACGGTCCCCAGCTAAAGCTTACAAGTCAACAAAATTTAATCAAAGTGATATGATGAAGTATAAATTATGACAAAATAGTGGTACAACCGCACCTACAAATTGGTACCAGTAGGTACTAAAAGTACTTATTAAATACTCCCATGCATATGCTCAGATAGTTTCCATAAATAACGATCTAGGATAACTTCATGTTAAGACACATTTTCGCTACTGAATTTTTGTTTTTAAAGATTATCGAAATAGTTTAGTAATAAGTTTAAACAAATATTAACAATCACATCACGAACCACAGAACTCTACCGACAGGATGAAAATCATTTATCGAAGGAATCTTGAAAACTTGTGTAAAAACAAGTTGATATTTATTCCTAGGTAAGGTATTTTAACATGTTGATAAAATATTACTCCAAAAATGTATTTGCATAACTAGGCGAGTTCGGGTGCAAATGAATAAGTAAAGATTTTTTAAATACTTCGCTAAAAATGTCGGCAGTTTTACAACAGCTAAATTTATTGCAATTATTGTTACGATCGCTAGATGCTTGGGTGCGCTTATAATCGTGACGGGCGACTGCCGGTACCAGGTACTAACAGAAAGGAAATGAAAAGAATAACTTAGTATTTAATGCCGTAGTTAATACAATGGTCATAGGTGTCGGATTTCAAAGGTTCGCTCAGTTTATGCGTCGTAGCAACAATAATCGTATTGGGTACGTCCCTTCAGCTTATATAATACTTTGAATATTTGTAAAGTTTTAGTATCAAAGAACCATATAAATATAACTGTTTCATAACCATTGTACATTGCGAAATATATTAGAGGTAAATATAATTATTTGCTTATAAATTCTGTAACTCCAGTGAAACTCATTTGAATAGAGTAGGTACCTACGCTGAGACTAAATATACTCGCAGTAGTTACGTCACGAAATCTTGCCTAAAACTTAATCTTGTACAACAGTAACTGAAGTATATTGTTATATTAATACATTATTAAGCAAATAACAACTAAACTACTAGGTTACAAATTGTCCAAATCCGTAGAATAAAGTCTTGAACCAACTGACCTTGAACTGGCGAGCTTTAAGTCGTAATACTCGTAGTCTCGTAGAAACGTATCATAATAACTGTTAATTATTATCTTTGTCACTATGTTTTTATAACATATTGTTGTGATATTTTCGGAAATAATAGTCACCACACGTCACGTTATGCTCTCCGTGAACGGGAGAAGTGGGTTTTGGGGGCCGCGCTACGACGAACGTAACAGGAAGGCCAGGACAAGAATAGATGTAGTGGGCGAGAGTGTATAAACAGGCGAAAGGAAGTTTGTCAAGGTCGTAACCGGTGGAAATCCATAGTTATACGATTACTTAATCCTTAGTTATAATAGATTATACGAGCAACTATGGAAAATATGCCCGACTGTTTAGATAGATAAGTAGATATATAAGCATAGGTTGTTAATGGGTTTCAGATGAATTATTTAAAATCTCAAATCCGTTAAGTACGGCCACTTTATGAACCGATTACCAGAATAATTTATTCTAAATTAATTGTTAATGTTATTAGACTTCCAATGATTGATTAAGGGAAAGTTACTGCCTTTTACTCACTACTTAACCTTATATTACTATCAAGAAACTTTTAGGGATTTCAATAACTTATAGGTACTCGTTAAGTCTTTGCTAGTCTCAAAGACTTTAAGTTTCATCGAATTCTGATTTCAAAATTCTTAAATAAAATCAAGCACGAAATTTATCGTACTCGTTTAGCAAAGTTCTAATATTCTTAATTATACTTCTTATTAATAAACTTCAGTGACGTAATCTACAGATTATCAAATATGCTATTAGCGACTCCAATTACTGTGAAATATGCAGATTGCGGCGTAGAATTAAATAATTAATGAACACTTGGACTTAGTGAGCGATAGTGAGACAAAGTTACTGGCCTCCTAAATGTGAATTAAATAGATATTACAGTGACCACGTTGACCCAAAAACAAATATAGCCAATATCATTTCTGTTATGTTTTTCGGCATCGTTAATATAATAGTAAACGTAAATTAAATTATAAGTAAGGAAGCAATATGAAATTTCTAATCTTAGAGGTAACCACGACACGGAAGAAGTCTGTAGACCTTTATGTACAAAAATGCTTGTAATTTGTCGAAAATTAACAAATCAACAAGGAATTTATGACACCTCGGCACTGAGGACTTAATTAACCGAGCAACAAACAAGATGAATGAACTGTCAGAGTCGCTAATGCGCCTACTGTACACTGACATACGGACACGCAGAATAGCAAAATAATTTATGCAATGAACTTTTATATTCCCCTTATGATTTTCAAATTTTTACGGAGATTAACGTATATCAAGTCGATATTAATTCAGCTATTCAAATTGTAATCATAAATTTACTATGAAGCCAGGTTATTACAATTTTGTTTTACATATTATGTGGCGTATGGCCATGCAATTTTTTTCTGTCAATTATTTTTATAAAACGCCAAAACTATAAATAGCTTTGAACAAAAATGAATGAAGCTTTCTAAACGCTTGAACAATGTGTGTTTGCGGAGTTTACGTCATGTATGATGTTTGTCCATTCTCATAGTGCTTAGCGTTTGATTTGGAACGGCGAAGGACCATACATCACTCAGCTGCGTTGAAAGCAGAAAAGAAAGGACACTTTTAAAAATCTAGATATGATGACTGATGTGAATAGAACTTTCATTTACTGAGTTATGTTTTGGTAATGGGTATATTATATTAACTGGCTGAGCGAACGAGCCTCGGATGATGATATTTCTAAACTAAAGTAGTCACACTATTTTCATAATCATATTTCTTTTCTATCGGCTCTAACGATACCTTTAGGCTGTGGGTGAAGTTTTGAACAATACACAGAGTTTTAAATTTTAATTCAAAGCCCCAATTTTGAACTAAACACTATGAACGCTGATTTTTAAACTTAAACATATAAGATCAGTAAATGTAGTATTTGATCACACGTTGTATATTAAAAGATACTTGGGAATTCAGAATTGATACACAAATAAACAACAATACGAATAGCTTCTTTTATTGTATTAAAGTTACGACAGAGCCTAAATTTAATAAAAAAATTTCCTTTGAAACAATATTCACTTTAGCAAGATTTTGATAACATAAAGAGTTCATATATACCTATCTACTCCAGAACTGTGTTCACATTTCTTAACATTCTTGTAAGACACTTTTTCATGTATGTTTTAGAAAATAATGAAAATCATAGAAAATCATGCATGCATTCTGTATCAATAAAACTGTAGTAGTCGACTAGCAGATGTGTTTTATCAACCATTTCAAAAATACATGGGTTATAGTAGAGGGTTATTAATTTTTTTTTTGTAGCTTATAAAAATGTTTCACTGCTAACATAATAATATGACTCGTGTAAAATATGCATGCAAAGAGAAGAACTTAAGACTTCCAGTTATAACAAGTAGGCCCCGCGAGTAAGATAAGCCGTTGTTTACTTGGCTGTAATTTCAGCAGAAGAATTAATGTGAGTCTTATGCATGCTGTGCTTAGCCTTGTAATTATATAAAAAACTTTATTCGCTTAAAACTTGAATGAATGCGTATATGGAGAATAACATATTGAGAACTGTAAAGTATTTATATCTCAATGTAAAAATCATACAAAAAATCGTTACTCCTTTTAGGATTTCAAATGGTTAAACTATACTGCAATACTTTTTATGGGCCGGGCTCCGGTTACTACTTTCTGGGACTTCCCGATGCATACTCCATTGCGCTATTCCTATGTAAATTAGTGAAGATAAGGGTTACTGCCGAACCAGAAATGTCGAAAATGTGTAACCCGCCCATGAAACCCGAGACAAGAAATGCGACTGTTATCTAACGATAACTAGCGGAACCCACTACTTAATGTGCCCAGAAGCGAGATTGTACTCAAAATGAGGACAATAAACGTATAAATTCGTTCGCTCTCCCATTCACACGTGTTTCAAATCCGGTAGTCTCCAGGGCAGATTATACTCAAAAATGTAGGTACAGGCTTTTACTGATGATAAATTGAGAATCCTTTATGACTAACTGGTTACTAAAAATCTGCATCCTAAACAACTCAAACAGGTCTAAGGATGGCGCACATAAAAAGTACGCACTTTCTTTTTTTATGTATTAAATGTTGAACGTACATAGTACGTATTCTTAATAAGTAGAAATTATACTGTAGAAACATTTTCGTATAACTCTTACACGAATGAACAAGAACATCACATTCTAGCCAATCACAACCGAGCGCCTGACAGTTGACGTGAATTGAGCGCGCACTCATTCACTCGTTCGCTTTTGTCACATTCATGTGAACTTTTTGTTCGACTCCGCAATCCTTGCAGTCGTCTGTTGAATAATATAGCATTGAAATATGAAAAATGGTAAAACAACACGTCTATATAGCTTACACAGCAGGAATTTAAAAAAAATCAACGATTAGGAGATAATGGAAATTATCTCCATATAAGTAAGTAAAATATTAATAAACAGTCTTTCGATTTTAGAAAAATAGCATAAGTAGAATAAGTAATGTACACTTACAAATAAGTATTTGTTTTGTTTAAAAGTTTTTACGGCCACAAAAATTCAATTTTTTCCAACAACTTTCAACGAGTTTCATTAACTGCATAACTTAACAATCCCAGAACCTGGACTGAATATTAAGTTAAATTTAGATTTTTAATTTATTCTGTTTGTGTTACCTTGTACTGTATCAGTATATTTAAATATGCGCAATAAGTGGTTTTCTCTTGATTTATAAAGGGAAATAAGAAATGTATTAAAGAATAAAATGTATTAAAAAACATTGTATCGAGTTCATGTTACAATAAATAGTGCCGACATTTTTACAGACATTTTCAATGCATTTACAAGCAAAAGAACGCAAAGCGGCTTTCCAGTAGCAGTTTATCGGACCACATTCTATTTTATTCCTTTTGCCAAACATCTCTTTACCACTCTCCTTTCCACTGATACTATTGGTGTACACAATAAGATTAAAGATTTTTATTTTCAGTAAAGTAATAATTAATTAGTAATTTGTATCTATTCGAGACTGACGCACTAGAAGGTTTTTTAAATAAATAATCAATAGGTAAATATTTATTTATATCCAATCCACCAATTCCACATTCAATATTTTTTCTATGTATAAATAATTTGAAATAGCATAAAAGGTACCAAATCCCAAATGTTCTTTTTTTATTTGAAGAGAGTAGCAAACGAGCAGGGCCATGGGCATTCTATTTCCAATTCTATTCGATTTGCTAAGAATATATATCGCTATAATATACATATATCGATAAAACCATAATCAATAAGTTCATTGCTATAATACAAAGAATAACCAAACTTATCCGACAAGATCCCCAAGACAGGTAAGGTGCTCTCTTAAAATTATTATCACTACTGTATAATAAAAAAATATATATCTTGGACAAGACGTATTCTTACCAATCCCCAACCCCTAGATACTGCGTACATATTTAAAGTTTAGATAAAACAATAGCATTTATTTAGTTGACAATTTAATAAATTTCCACGAGACGGTATTTAAAAAGCACAAGCTTGTTTGAAATTCATAAAGTGAAGCCTCATATTTAAAAAAGAAATGAGGACCTGCGTGAATTATTACGAACGACATCCACGCAAAAGTGATTGGCCTTTAGTCCTTATTAATTCTGTACAATATTTCGAGGGTAAGATTGCCTGATATGACTGCCCGAATTAATCAAACTCACCATACTAACAGCGCAAATAAAGAAGTGTATTAGCATGATTTATCTGCTTCAATAAAAGTGGAATATTATTAAATTATTATACATTGTGTGACATAAATCATAAGAAATTATTTGCCTTTTGAAACAATTCCTTTACGTTTTCTTCAGCATATACCAAGACTTAAGCATATCATCGATCAGTGTTAAGTATTTGAAAAACCAAAGAAATTACCAATGCGTTTACGATTGTCTGTTGAAACTGTTCAGAATTGCATCTTTCTAATATAAAGCATATCAAAAATCACTACTAATTTGTTAAAATAATTCACATGAAAACTTGCCAAGTCAACCTGAGGCTTCAATATATATAAGTTATCTAAGTTATGAGAAGAAATGATATTTTAAGTTGTTATAAAATATTTTGTTGTTATAAACAGTTATAAATCTTTGAACTTGGCACCCATTTAAATTTCACTTCTTTTGTTGTTGAAGTCACCAACCAAATCAACAAAACAACAAACCATCATAATATAGAAGTTGGCTCTCATTTCACATTTATGTTTTTGATGGGATTCTTCTTTTCTCTCCAAGCAATATTCTCTTCGAGTAATAATACTCGTATAAGTGTTCAACATAGACTATGAAAATGTGTTATCTAGTTCCCTCTGATTTTCCTTTAACTTTAATACTTTTATACGTTAAATATTAAACGATATTGCTTCACATTCCCTAAAACAAATCAAAACGTATTTCCTTGCTCGTTCCCTCCGCATATATTTGAATATCCTTCCCGTTGACTGTCGAAGCTTGTCGTATCACTCTACAATATTGATACTCTGGTGCATTTCATTACAGCAGCTAAATTTGGGCTTTACCGAAATAAAACAAGATTTATGAAGTTAACACTTTAGTTGGAATTTAAACATCATTTGTTTATTTAAATATGTATTACATAATTTTCCGTCTATAGCTGAATATGTATATGTTCTTGGTATACAAAACTTTATTCAAAACCTTAGCTATTTGTACCGTCTTCTTTATGATTCTTAATTTAAATATTCGAATGCCGTTTGTACCGAAGTTTCTTAGAGGGGACGACGAGTTTTAATAAATTGTGTCCTTAGTTTAATAGATAAAATAATGTTACTAGATTTACAATTAATAGTGCCTACATATATCAGTCTAACAAATGCCGACATTCGGTCGTAAGTAGACCCAACACTCGTTACCAAGGTAATAATATTTCCAAGCCAACCAGAACAAATCCTTAATCGAGCTTGAAATGGAATTTGTACCCGAAACACACAAAAGTGATAGTAAATAGTTACTTTACAATAACTGTACTGAAATAAGTAGATATAAATGCAATTGAGAATAACGTTATATAGGCAATGATTTTTTAATAAATTTACGGCTGACAAAAGATTTTTTTTCTCGCCACGAATAATATTGGAGCATCCAAATCATGTAACACGCACCAAAGTGACGTTTGGCGACTAACGATTTATTTGAATTTCACTACTCCCACGCCAAGAGCTCGACAACGATTTCGATGATGAGAAACAAATATCGCGGTCGATTTTGGGTTTGGACATATTTGCTGAAGGAAAAACACAATAATCTTCAATAATGATACTTGGATATAAATTATGTGTGTTTTTATCATCATAGATCATTAAACTGGAAGTTAATTATTGGGTAATAAAGACGTAACGCATGTTATACGTACTCGTAATGTATGTATTATGTAATAATAATTATATATAAAAGTAGTAACGTTATTCGTTCAATTAATGAAGATAAGTATCTGTGGACTAAATGTTTCTCGGATATCTAAATCACCTAGTAAGTTTTAAATGTTTGTGTTTCACGTGAGGGCATTCATAGCCGCAGGGTCAGTTTAGCAATGGTTCTCTTTTGCTTTATATTTGAAAACAGGTCTTTACTTATTTTGACATAATCATCAGATATTCCAGAAGTCCCTACACATTGATATGTAATTACTGTCACAAGCTAGCAGTGGTCCAATCGACGTTTGCATCAGTCCCGGGAAATAATTACTGATAGCGTCCAAATAGAAGCTTCACGTTGCATCACCGGGTCACAGTTGATTTCATGTTGATGCGTCACGCGGTATCAGAATGATTGATGAGGGGACAGCGGCGCTCATTCGAGTCTCGGCTGACCGCATCTCTTTGCACCCTGTATACATTATCCACTTGGATTAACTACTAAGCGGCAAATGTCATCAGTGATAGGCAAAACGGTGACGTGGGTCCCGTTCAATTTTAAATAGGTTTTTTTACAATATTACTTCATTTTACAGTCTATAAACAATTATGTACGCCAACAAAAGAATAAATACAAGCTTCCGATATGCTAAATGTAACCGTTTTTACTTAAATTTTAACTTGTCCAAATAATAAAACGATTCTCAAATACATCTGACCATTTCATGATTAAGCTATGCCATACAAATGACATTTATGTAATATAAGTTCTATTTGTCATCAGATAAAGATGAATATAGGATAATTTCCTTCCGTAAAGTTTTTATTAATATAAATTATTGACAAAAAGCAATCAAGATACACGAAGATACAAGGTACACGACGTATCAGAGGACCTGATAAAAATGCAATTACTAAGCTAAGTCCCGCAATTTAGAACGATTACATATGTGATATATATAATATAGCCTTTTAAGCACAATTTTCTTTGAATACCGTTAAGGAGTTGCAAGCATTAACACTGGAAATTACTTAACTTAAAGTGTGTGTAATGCATAATAAGGTCGTGAGGTAATACATTATTCGAGATTACGGTGATTGATGACAGCAGTAGCGCACCAGTACACTGTGGAGAAATAATTTTGTGGTCTCCTTTAACAGACTATGACACGGTTGAACGAATTAAATGCCTGTGTTATGGTAACCAGACAGCTCATAATCACACTTACGAGTATATCGATATTTCTTACACACAGATCAAACAACTGTCATCATGATACAATAAACGAAAAATTTGTAGATAAATGCGCAACTGAACATCAAAGAAATTGATGAGAGGTTTGTAGTGAACTTTTGTCTCTATAGACCACAGCTTTGTCCCCCAAAGTTAGCTGCACTTGTGCATAAGTGTCACCGTTGTTGCAAATGACTAAGATCTCATCTTTATAATTATACATTAATAACTATCGCAATTCACGCACGTTATTATCTATTAGCTCATAAATATACTTTTATAAAATATACATAGGTAGGTATATATTAAAATAGATTAAGGTACGTTTGTACCTAAATCAAACAAAAAAATTCTTTACGAAAACCGGTCTATTAAATCAATTTAAGTTATTCAACTCTAGTCTTTGAAATAAACATATTATAATTTTTGTTCATGTTTCACGTAAATAAATGAAATAGGAAACAATTTAACCGCATTTGAACCAGTAAGCTGCGAGGATGTATTATGTTTTCTCATGCGGTAAGGACTTATCTTTTAGAAACAAAAAACGATAATTTGGAAAATCGAACATTGCTGAGTTTTACCATCGGCGTGTGTGTTAACAAATATCAGATTGATTGATGAGAGCAACGTTCCCGTTTCACCGCTGCTTCATCCTGTTTGCATTTGTCCACCGTGGACGACTCCACTGAATAAGTCCCTAAGCTACTAGTTTTTTATGTCATTGATTATTTAACATGACAGTTTTAGATGTATGTATTATTACAAAAAGTAATAACTATAACGAGAATAAACCTCACACATTAAGATCTAACCGCGAACTGTAGAGCCTGTACCTAGGTTATTATACATAGTTTTACACCCAAGCACAGAGGAATACTCATGTTTATTACAGAAAAATATTTATCGAACCCACTGCCTTCCGCATATCATTCAGGTCCTCTGAACCCTAGAACCAGACAAATAGCGTCAGTTGAAGCAAATATATATATCACAATATCAGAATACAGAGAGGAAGATAAACAAAAGGTATTTTTATGAAGATTTTCGAAAATAAGTTCAAAAAAGAAACATTAACTAAATGTGTCGTGGCGATAATTAGTTTAGTAACGTGGAAGGGCAAGTTAAGCGTCTCATGACAAAAGCCTCAAACGTATCAGTGGACTGTCAAACGAACGCCCCACTGCCCCCGTAACGTTACTCTGTTACGCAATGTCAGATTGATTGATGAGAGAAACCCTTTCCCGGTTGACCGCTGCTTTGTGCGCTCTCCGTGTACTCTCCACTCGGCCAGTCCCTAAGTAACCATGGCATATGTCATTGATGAAAGAAAAATATGAGTAGCTTTGGACATGTCACTGCAAGAGGTATACAAATGTTACATCGTGGAAAAAAATTGATTCTTCTCTCGGAATCTGTACTTACTTATCGTTAAGTTAACATTATCACGGCATAGTGATTTTATTGTAACAAATCTTAGAATTATGGTTTTATTATTGATTTACATAATCTCAATTTCAAGCTATAGATTTATACGAATTACGTACTACATAATATTTTCCGTCCCAACATAATATTTACAATCCAAACAAAGGATCGGTGAAATATATAAAGTTTATATCTTTATTTATATACACGCACGCTTACGCAAACATATGTGTACGTCAAGTTTTATCTTTGTGATAAATGGCCACATATTTTGACTCACTGGGCACAACAGGAGAGCACTATAAAATACTGTACTTTGGTTTTTCATTTCGCTGACACGAAACTGTATCAATTCTACATTTTTTTTCTATTGTAACCCGTGGTCTTAGTACGTGTATCTATGTTTTAATTCTAATTATTTTTAATTTTAAACACACATAAAAAGGTAGGTTAGTTACCTACCTTTTTATGAGTGTTTCAAATTAAAAATGTTTTTCATCAACTTAAAATTTTTCTACTCACAATAATTCAGCATGATTTAAGCGAGGAAGTCTTTAGAGTAAATGTTAACTTAGTATTCCTATAGTGTTATGATGTAAATAGGGTGTTGTCGTGTACAATACGTTGATGATCCATTGATATACGCTGACTAAATGCAGGAGTGGGGCACTTGCATTTCAAATAGCCGATATCTCAATGAGATATTGCGATGGAATTTGTACGTTTATGTCCATGTAAGAATTGACTGCAGATTACAATACTCTTTTTGACCAACATCAAAAAAGGAGGAGGTACTCAATTCGTCTGTATTTTTGTTTTGTATATTTACGCCGGACACCGACTCCAAAGACAACAATAATTGTACCTACATTATTATTATCATGGGTAGGTGGCACCTGTAAGTATGTTGATTATTAGGTTCTAGAAGAATACGTAATATTTCTTTTCTTTTTAGTGCATACCTATTAATTTGTTTTGGAATAGTAAGTATATGAAGTTGGTTTTTGTTTTGTTAAAAATTTTTTTATCTTGAGTAAAATCCCAATTTTTCACTAATGACTTAAAATAATAAAATTAAGACTAAAGTTTCTTACCAATGAGATCATATCCCATTACAAATATAATTGTAACAGTAGGAAAACTAAGGTTAATTTTTATTTTAAAAAAATCTCATGCGTAGTTTACGTCGTAGAGATGTGATAGATATTCACTTCACATCACAAACAAAGCTCACATTTAGATAAATGCCCATACTCTAACCGCTTTTGGTATGCACATTAAAAATGTGAATATTACAAACGCAAGATGAAATATGGTTTCATAAATCGTGAATGTAAAAATTCAAAGAAAAGGCCTCTTTATTTTTTTTACATGACACCGATGGCGGAAATGAATGTCCATGTAAGTTACGAATTCGGTTAACATTCGTCCCTTATATACGCAAATTGAAAAGACATTTTGTTTGGAAGTGCCGTTGGACGAGAACATGCATTTCTGTGGTTTTACGTAAAAAAATAAAAAAGGAATACATATAAGTATTCAAACATGCATTTTTATATTTTGACTAGTTTCGGACCTGACCACGCCGTGCCGTGGTTATATGTAAATGTCCATTCTTATGTCAAATATCGTGTGTTCACAAATTTATTTTATGTAAAAATTTATTGACAATTGACATTTATTATTTATTTATTTTATAAAAACTATCCTATCTTTTCAGTTAGATCAAATAATAGATATGTACAAAATTTAATTGAAAACGATTCAGTGGTTCGGAGATTTTCGCAAACGAACATCGTGACACGGGATTTTTATATATATGTATAAGAGATTTAGATCCGTATATAAAATGTACAGTTACGGAAGGTCCAAATTTTCTCCCTGCATAAAAAAAAAACAAAATGTTTTAATTTGTTATTGGCAGTTAGTTACTGGCAACATAGGCCAAAAGTCCCAAATATGCGTTACGGCAACTGATTTATATTACTGATTTATAACAACTTCACTTTTCACTAATAACGTATACAAACTACAAAAAAACACAGATCAGGTTGCAAAGATAAAGGTATGTCGTTTAACAGTTTCACTTGTGCTTATATCATGTCTCTCACTATTCCGACTCGAAGTTGCAAAGTTTGGCTTTAAAAATCTCAAGCGTCTTGCTTTATGTGACTCTTGTCGTGATATATGTTTCCAGATTCCTTTGTCTCAGTAGTTACTGGCCAATTAAACTTCGTGACACTTTTGGTTTATTTGGTTTTATTAAGCAATTTATGTTTAAAATTCTTACGGAAGAAAAAGGAATGAAAAGCGAATAAATTACGTAATTATAGCCTAGTGATTTTGATTTCAACATCCAACTTCGGAGATCTGTGGTTCGAGTCCTGGTATTTATGATAACTATATTGAATTTCGTATATTCTTTTTTTATAGTAGGCTATTTGCAAACAGCAAGACGATAAGTATGAGTGTAAGTCGGATGGTAAATAGTGATTGTTGCCTAATAATAAAAATAAAACTACAAAACTAAAAGACTTACCAATGGATTGCCTGCCTTGACATTTTGTTCAGTAAATCGGTGACGGAATAGATGGTGAGAAAATATATAAACATACTAAAGGATGTGGAGTTTACAGCTGGCCGGCAAATGGAAATACTAATTTCCTTATAGTATAAGGAACAATATAATAAATACTTGTTATTGACATCATTGAGTCTTATCGCGTATATAATGTGCTATTTTGTTCCTTAGTTTATAAGAGTAGGTATTTCAATTCAAACCTATTTCAGGCTGAATTTAAATAATCTCCTCTTTTAATAGGTATGAGTTATAGGTACACTGCGGCTAGTTTTCAGTATATATTAATTCGGAGCCAAGAACTGTTTGTCTTTTGCAGGTAAACATGCTCTGCTTGTTGATGTATGTTCTAAATGTCTGGGAATAGTTGAACCCACACTAGTTATAATAATATGCTTACTTACAGCTCGGTATGGCAAAAGAAAATTCTGGTTTCATATTACTTTAATTTGAAAAACCTTACAGCTGTGTTTTAAAACAGAAAGAAACGATAGCTTCTCAAGGTTCCTGCCAGTAGCAATAAATGCCATTTCAAATCCTGACTGAAAAGTACAATGGCATACTTAAAATTCGGGTGCGAATAAGCCAAGAAACGGGGAGCTGCGATTCAGGCATAGAACAGAATAAATGAAACGAGACAATGCAACACAATACGATTGCAGTGAAAAGACGAGCGGTCCGTGTGTTCCAGTTCGGAACAAGAGGCACGGGGCGCAGGTGCACAGACGTAGCGTTGCTTTGTGATGTTGCACGTTCACGTTGACAACACGTTTAATTTTTCAGTGAGGTTTTTGAAATTGTATTTTCCTATGTAAACTCACGACTTCCATTATAACCAACCAGTAACAATAAATCTAAACAAGACATCAATCAGAATCAAATTTGCTTATTGTTTTTTATCGACGGTATTTCTTTATTTTCTTAACCAATTTAAATTGTTCTTTTCTTTCTTAAATTGTGTTTACTTTATATGGAATAGCATGTATGTATAGCATTTTTAAATGTAACTCCATTATATATTATTGTTACATTAAATTTACTGAAGGAAATATTGATACGTGCATGTACACACTACGCCAATTTTCGCTCAGTTTGCGGTTATTACTTAAGGCCTGGATAGGACATCAGATGTATGGAAGGAGACAATATGATGTAACACAATTGCAGGGAAAGGACAAGCGGTTCGTGTAACATTTCGGTACAAGAGAAGCTAGACGCAACTGCACGGATGTAGGTACCTACTATTGCTTTGTACTCTTGCACATTTGAGTTAACATTATTTGAATACAAGAATTTCAGTCAGCGCTTGACGTTGGCTTTTGTCATTAATTATTATTAGTATTATTCATATCTCCACGTTTAGTAGGTGAATTTTAACGCACATAAACTTGTATCTAAACGTTTAGTTACGGCAGATCCGTAAGTTAATATAACAGAAAGAGGTGCATGTGACTAAGCATTAACATAGCGTACCGCTGTCTTACCTTTGTGTTGTCAGCGTGCTTGAATAAACCACAATTTGAATAAGATTGCTTTGCTTTAAGCTTTACCGTTTAAGCCACTGTTCGCGTTCGAAGAGGGGCTACGATTAGGTTGTATATTTCAATAACAATAATAATCATTTTCTGAGCTGCAATTTGTAACAGTATCGTTTCTTTTTTATAATATCAATAAATTAAAATAAATAAACAAACACAAACAAGGATCACATGTATTTTTTTAGTTTTTCTCTTCCTTGTATTGGTGACTTCCGTTAGCTAGGAATCACAGGTACTAGTATATATATTATGTTAAGCAAATATTCCAAGAAGAGATAGGAAAATAAGAATATTACGTGATCCAATGACTGAAATAAATCCGAGGGAAATAAATAATAGTATGTACTTCCGAGTAATAATTGCTAACACTGATGTGATTATACTTTCCACGATCCACTGGAATTGCTGCTATAAATAACAATAAATATAATGTACTCGTATCATGACGAGTTTGTCCCATTTCTTTTCATTTTTATTTGTGGAAAATAATAATTTAATTTGAATGCCTAGTAAAACTAAATAAACGTTTTTTTTATTTATTTGCATATATTAAACAACACTGTTATTAGTTTGTCGTAGTTCACAGTCATGAGTAACCTACTTTTCAGCAAGATGAATGAAGAACAGCAGCGTCACAGGTGTATTGTGGGGAATACGAGTTGGTACTAACAATATCGTATCCGTTGTCGCTTGTTGCCAACGCTAATTCTCATTAGACGTCCCGTTCAAATCAAGTTTCCATTTTCCAGTTCGTTTAATGGTGGGCCTATGGAATATATCGGATAACTATTTGTATTTATTTGTACTAGTGGTCTCCTACTGGTCGAAATTCGACCATAATAAAAAATAATTCTTTGACATTTCTTTGGACTTTTTGTTTGACATTGACAAC
>DWGJ01000373.1:0-32141 GCA_018246895.1 Aspitha aspitha aspitha
TCATGCTCCTGAGCTGGTTATAGTATACTTTTCATCACGCTACAATCAATAGGAGCAGAGCAGTGAAGGGAAATGTTAGGCAAACGGGAGAAGTTACTCCATATTTTAAGCTCCTACATCAATTAAATAGTGGAGAAATACTGTTTTATACCCGGGGCGGGCCGCTAGTATAAAATAAGTCTTCGGTTCGTACGATGCGTACGAACGTATCCTGTGATATAACCAGATACAATGAATGTCTATTTAAGTATTATTTATATACACGCATACAAGGCTGTGCTGAAATGAAATTTAAATTTATCGATGATATTATTTTTAACGTTATCATATCGATACATTTCGACGCAACTCGAATTATTGCGAATGAGATCATATACCTGCACATTAAACACTGTTGTAGGTTATGTTCGCAAATGGCTGTTATTTAATCAAAGACAAATTAAATACGAATAAAAACACGTGTCCGGTTCAAAACTGAATGGAACGCGTAATAAAAACAACCGCGGTACGGAGAAAACCCGTGGCATTGGCGGAAGTGCGGAAATCCCGTACAAATCGTAACAATGTGTTCACGTATTACGCAACAGTCAACTCTACGCCATAGCGAATTAGCTCGTCCATAGTTGTTCTCTGTATACTATGAAACGAAACGGTCAATTTGTTCATATTTATTTCTACTGTGGCGTACCGTCTACACTTATTGTGTCGCTTGTGTCGTTATTGTGTCGCTTGTGTGTTGTATTTCAAATTACATCTATAATAGCACGAACGAAGTCATGATATGATCACGTGGGATCTCAATACGATGTCGTGATTACGCTAATATGTCAACTGGTATTTTGACGCCTTTTTTTTGAATAGATTCAAGTACGTACGGTCATCGAAAGTGACCGCTGTTAATAAATTCATCTTCACTTTTAACATTTGTAGCAAGATCAAAACAAAGGTTTAATTATATATAGGTAAATCAAGTTTCCTCTCGGTCTTTATTTAATTATGAAATAATTATAATTATCGCTTTTAATAATATTTCATAACGTACGCCGTAAAAAGTAAATATTGACTGATCTAATAATTCTGTAAGATCTTTAAATGTGCCCATCTTTATGAAAATGAACGTCTTTATTTAATGATACTTACCGAAAATAACCGTTGAAATCCTTACCTATTGAATCCTTTGAAACTGCACACAACCTGACTCTTAGCAGTAAACCTAGAGTAGTTTTGCCTTAATCGCATGATTAACTGACACTTTCACCATACTTACATTCATAATCTAATTCTAAGGCTCCGGATCACATTCCTAAGCAGGATCTAGGCTGTAACTCACAAGTCCATGACTCAGCTGTTGCTATATAATTTATGCTTATAAATGGCTTACGAGACAATTCGCTTACAAAAACAGAGAAAACCATTATTAATTATATCACATAAACATACCATAGTTACGATGCATAAAATGGTTTACCCCTATATCACTTATAACTCACTGAAATTTTAAGTTTAAAGTGAAAAATTTTAACTGAAAATCAGCAATTGACGTAACTAATAAATTCTTTGGTCAATGATACTCATTCATCATAGACGAATAAATATAGACTAAATACACCGTCTGAAAACGCATATAGGTACATGGTATCTAAAAAACGCAAGACCTAAAGTCGTGTCGTAGAACGTACATATTGTACTCGTAGATCAACAGTCATTTGACCTCGATCAAGTAGGCTGACCAAATCTACACACCCAATCTGTGCTATTACAAGTATTCGATCTTATTAGTAAAAGATTTATCGCAAAGCTTGATATTTCGATAGCAAATATAAAATGTAAACGTTTTCTATTATAATAAGTACATCGCCTTAGAGGTCAAGGCAAAACCACCAAATTTGCGAAAGTTACTTAAATGCTTAACATATTGAGAACATATCAGAGTTAATTTTTAATTCTTGACATTACTTTTATTCCATTTCTTAATTTTAGACGTGACAAAGTTAAATTATAAGCAATTTATTTATATTATAGCATTTATTGGTAAACAATAATAATTTGCCAAAAGAGTTTTGTAGAGTTCAGGGTGTCGTTTGTTATTAAAAATGCATAACTCAAAAGTAGAGTACCCTGGAATAGCTCTTACCATCAAGGCAACAATAGACACAGCTGCGACCAAATAGTTCTCGTATAATCTCAAATGGTACTACGAGTATGTAGAAATACATTGATCTCCGCAATTACGTGTCTCGCCAAACAATGCATATAGGTACCATTGTTTGATTCGGTTTTCCCGCAATCCGTCCGTCTATTCGTAGATGTTTCTCATTTTTATTTATCTAGTTGACTTCTAGGGCTGTCTCAACATAATATATGGGACGAATAATTAAACTATAAGATAACTTTACGAAAAAAAACAAATTGATAGTTATTTAAAAAACATTATAGTAAGTTACAAAGGTATATTATATTTTTTTATGATACATTACGGCAATAAACGAAATATTGTTGAATATAAGGCATTCAGCGATGGAAACGCTGTTTAATTTCAATTGGCTTTAGGAAACTAGAATATAATATTACATATAAATTCTATAAGTACGAGTACCTATGCAAATCATACGCTAATAACAATATTTATGTGTTACGTCAATTTACTTAACATATCTGTATCTACGAGTATCTATTAGCGGTCTTGCAATTCACGAGATTTTTTCACAATATTATGTGGAGTATTTACCTACTTCACACGTACACGCAATTTCTTACTTATCTACTCGTATTTTAAGATAATTTGGACGGCCCGGTTGTTATTAATAGATAACAGTCGTTAAACCTTGTCGGAGGCTTTAGAGGTTTAAAACTATCAGACTAACAGGTTGTTGGGTCAGCATATTGGTCTGGCACGCCCCTGGTTTTTTGCTATTGCGGCAATCAGGAACTTAACCACCACACAACACAACATCTTAGTGTGATAATGAAAAACAGCCAATTGGATACAATTTCATGCGAAATCATTTTGTAATGGTTATCATGTATGCAGGCATATTGATATAGAAACTCGTACTTTGGCACGAGGGCCACGGATAACGGCATAAAAAACCTAACAAACCATAGAGATCCTTGACATGATTTTGGATAAGCATTGTAGTTACAATCCACCATAATCAAAATTCGATCCGCTTTGGTTTCCGCGAGCATCACTAGTACGTAACCGATCATAAATCCCAACCGGAACACATACATCATCGGAAGTTTGTCAGTGCTAAACAGTGACCAGCGACACAGCCTATCAGTGGAGTAAAAGGACCGCGTCACTGCTCTGTTCAGTGTCCGCGCAACTGGCAGTGAGTGTACACGCGCGAATTTAAATTTGTATTTCGAATACGAAGCCCGCCAATTACAAACGAAACTTCACTGAATTCGCGATGTTTTTTAAAAAATGATTACAACTTGAACAACGGTTTCTTAAATGTTTGTATAATCTGTGGACATTGTACGTGGTTTGTCAAGAAAAATAAACATTGCGTTCAGTTTTAAACATTGCGTAAACGGAGACAATAAAGGTAAGGATTATTGACGGCTACGATTTATATTTTACAGTAATACGAAAATTATTTATAACTTTGTATAATTTTATTTATAATTCTAGTGTGAAAAGCGATTGTCTTAATATTTCATGTACATTGCATTTGTGCATAGTATGGCTTTTAGGCCAATACGTTACTATGTCATTTACGCAAAGTTAATTAATAGCTACCTACAGTAAAAAGTGACGAAATAGGTTTCTTCGCTACATTAAGAAGCTTTGATAACGACGTTAATTACAATTTATTTTTTGTTTATGTTTCTATAATCGTTAAGTAATTAATTTTATAATAGATTAAATTAGGAAACGCAATGCAGAAAATACATCGTCTATTTTGCTTTAAGATTAACAAATTCTTTTTTATCTTGTAATGAAATACACTAAAGGTATACGTATAAATGGAAAACTATGGAAATGTTAATGAGAGAGAGACAACAAACAAAGTCAATAATTACAAACATTTCAATATGAAAGTAAGGGACGGGTAAAGGTGCATTACCTACTTTTTTTCTGTAGCCTAATTATCGTCATTGTATTCTTTCATAAATTTCTTATTTTTTTTGTTTTTCGTTTGTCATCGTTGTTTTGTTTCATCAAAAATCTTTACGTTTTGAGAAAACTAGTGGAAGAGAATTCGAAGTATGGAAGATTTGTACAAACTAAAAGCCTCATGATAGGCACTGGAGGCGTATTAGTAGATTCTTTGGGATTTCTTAGGAATGCAATATGTTATCGAATGTTTATTGTTCTTTACAATATAAGTATATGTTATATTCTTATCAAATATCTTTTAAATCTCAGAACTATTTAATCTAGGTCACTCATCCGTTTCCAACGTTGATTAGGCACCTATTAATTGCTTTATTTATATTTGCTACAAATTTATAGTAAAATAATTTTACCTATGCTACTATTATTTTGTGTAAAAGTAAATATGTTTTTGCTGTCAATTACGGTTTTATAACTATCGTGATCTTATTTATTACTTCTGGGATAAATTAGTCTGTTATGCAGAATTATTTACTACTTATTATTAACGAGAAATCTCTGTAACCTTAGCACGTACAGACAGACGCTTTGTCTTTTCCACTCATATAGGTATAGGTAAAGCAATGTTTGCGTAAATACGTATGTATATTGGCGACACTGCTTCAAGGTTGTTCCAATTCAACTATCGGCTAAAAGACGAGGTGTAGTGCTAGGACTGACGCAAGAGATTTTTTGGCTGGTAAACAGTAAATATGAATGCATTGAAATATTTAAGGTTAATCTACTCGTAAATTTGTTAATATAATTACGTATAAATCGACTACACCGATTTTGCAAATTTTGGATTTTAAAACATTCGTGGAAATTCAGGGAAAGTTTAACAGATGAGAAAATATGGAAAAATTCAATGCAAATTGTAATAATACTTAGCAATTATAATTTTTCCGAATAGTTTGAAACCTTGGCACAAAAATAGGATATTTCTAATCCGGGATAAGTAATATCAGAGATATTACTCTGGATTCCTCTGGAAAACATTTAATAAAGTTACGTGTTTGGATGCTAATATTAGTTAATTTTCGCGAGTATCGTATCTCGGGGGCATGTAAGGCGGTCAGTTCCGATTATTATCTGCTAACAATCATTAAACCTCTTTAGAGTGTCTCCTCTTCTCTGTGTATCTCTGCCGATCTGCATTGAAACAATATTGTGGAATATGCTTCGGGTCTTAGTCAAAACCAAAATGGTGGAATTTGTTAATACTTCATATTTATTTCCTAAGGTTAGAGGATGTTTGTTTTACTTTTGATTTGATAATACTATTGACATAATTATGGCATGTTTTAACAGTAGGTAATGTTGATCATCGATTATAAGCTTAGCAGCCATGTTTTTGTTATAATAAACACCTACATTTTACATATTTGGACATTAAAAGATTATTCTGAGGCCTCCCAGAGCGACAACAACTGTAAAAAGCTCATTTTTACACTTTATGAGGGATTATTCTGTAATAAATATACAAAATCCGCAATAAATGTGATAGCGTGTAGACCATTTATTGTACATTTTACGTTTTGGCGTAAAATAAGAATCTCCATTTACAAATATGTATGTAATATATTTATATTAATAATAAATATAGCTCACCTGAATGTGTTATTTTAAAGTGGACATCGTTTACTTAAGGCGCTAATGAAATACTTTCATGTCTCGTAAACTTGCATTAATATGCTAATGATCCGCTTGTGTGCGTTTTTATATATTGTTAGCAATTCATTTATCAACCAAGATATCGGAGAATAATCAGCTATTCGAGCATTTAATATTTTAATATATGTTTTTAATTACCTACTTAGTACATACATACATATTCAGAAAAGTAACGTAGTTTGTCAGTTGTCTGATTATCATAATATAGGATGTCATTAATTCGAACTTAAACATATATATGGCCGTGTGCGAAGTTGATCAATGATATTACTATTATTATTTGAAGCCGCAGTAAAATAATATTAGTGGAAAAGTATTGGAAACCACAGCTCACGAAGGGAACGTTAGATTATCTATATTGTACAGGGAATATCCACACGAAACGTGGAAAATCAGCTTCTCTTAGCGTAAGTACATACCTTTTCATTTAGTGTGCTTTTCATGTTATTATTACCGTCGACGTATTCAGAACTATAATAAAATACAAGTTCGAATTACGAGAGATTCTCCCAGCTACTTGCTCTCAATAACAAAAATTGGTTACTAAAACAGTAATTATAAGCTTTTTTTAAAAGACTTCTGTCAATTGCAAAAGAGTCCGGTTTTTGACTAGTAGGTATCCTCTTATATCCGTTGCAGTCAAAACCGTTGGCACGAAGTACATAAACTCGTAACGATGTAACGAGAATTATAAATTTGTCATTATTGTGTAATTTTGTTCTCAATATTTCGATTTAACTGCATTCAGTTCACGACTATCAGAATGATTCAGGGCTGGCTTTGTTTCTTAGAATTAATGCCTGTCACTTTGTCCGCGTATAATGAAAGGCAGCTTGCATAGACGACAGGAAAATGTTTTTATGACCTGCAATTCATGTATATACTCTTATCTTATATATATAAAAATCCCATGTCACGATGTTCGTTTGCAATAATCTCCGAAACCACTCAACCGATTTCAATGAAATTTTGTACATATTTATTATTTGATCCAACTCAAAAGATAGGATATTTTTTATCTCAATCGATAATCCCATTTTTTATTGCAAAATCAACGTTTTCTTATGGGACAACATTTAGTTAGGACAAACATGTCTGTCAGGACAAACATGTTCGCCAACGAACATCGTGACAGGGGATTTTTACATATATATATATATATATATAAGAGATATACATGAATTGCAGGTCATAAAATCATTTTCCTGTCGTCTATGCATGGGGTTGTTTTCTTCAAATATTTTTTATGTAAATTGGTATTTAAAAGAATTAAAAAGATACATAGCTAATTGGCGTCTTCGTAACCAAAAGTAAATTAATCTTTTTACTTATATGAACACGCTATCGTTTGAGACGGTCGTAAAATTGCATTATTGCATCACTGGTATCTCGTGGGCGGTTTTAATGTGCTTTTTATTATTGAAAAGTAGTTGTCTAGCGCTTTGCGTGGCTGTTTGATATTAAACACCTTCGCTGCACCTCTTCTGTAACTAAGCAGATAATACTAGGAACTAGATGTAACTTTAATCGATGATATTTGAGATTGGAAATATCCATAACTATCTAATTATTTCAATATAAATTTGATATGTTAAAATTCTACTGTCAGATTACTGTAAACATAATGTAATGAATGTGTGAAACTGCTATTACTTTTTATTGTTACTGTGAGTTAATATTTCGTGCTTTCATTAATAAGTCCTCATAAATAGATGTACAATCTGCGACAAAACCCGTTATAATCTTTGCAGACAAAAAGCTGTAAACATCTATTATGTTGTGTAACCGTGATCGTGCGATTGACGGAACCGGGTCAATCGTCGTATGGATGTATGTATATCATACGTAGTATAGAGCCGATTACACTCATATGATTATAGCAGGTGGCTTTCGCTTTCAAAAGGACGACCATCAACGTTTAATAATAATCCCGATTACTTTAATTTTTTTAATTAAACCTAATCATTTTTGTCACTCTAAATAATTTTTCATCTGTGATTCTAATGAATAGGCAGTAGTTTTTTTCTAAAAATCATAACTACATTAATTATTGTAAAGTTAATTAAATATTATAAAAGTTACCATAACACAACATACTTATGTACCTAGTAAGATGTAAAATACTTTGGACAGATTATGAATTACGATATTGATAATAAATCTTCATCACGCTTCAGATTCCATTTTGATTGGTTAATAATAATAATTTGAACGCATCGGGCGTACAATGAATGATATATGAATATGAATGCTTGAGGAAGATTTATCGCACGAATATAACATTTAGTTGACCGTTTCAAGCTAAATATTCTGTGTACAAACAGCAATGTTTTAAGATTTTCCAATCTGATAAAGTAATGAATGAACTCTGTAATGAAACAAAGCACAGGCTACAATATTCTCTAAGTGTTCGTTTATGATTATTTTAACTTCCAAAAAAGACTTGATTATTTTATCACGTGGATTAAATTGTATCATCTGTTATTTGTTTTATTTGCGTCAATGTATGTATTTATGTTAAATAATGACAACTTAAGAATCGAGCCGAAAAGAAGCATAACTAGATAAATTAATTTTAGCGATGCACCTTGTCGAAATCAAGCAAATAATATTTCACTAGGTTTAATGTAGTAGTGTTTTGTTTGTGAATATTAGTTTAAGGTCATTATTAATATGACCTGTCTAAATATCAAACCCAATGAAGGGGTGATAACAATCGTAGGTACATACTAGTATTGAGTACTTAAAATTGCGACTAGGAGGCTTGGCGAGCTAAAATAAAAGGTTACAATATTGTATAATTTGCTGTTGAAAAAAAATAGTGGAACTGGTACATTCACGGTCATTGTTACATTCCAATGAATTGATCGAAATATAGTGACAAGGTCGTCTATCTTTTGACTTATTTGGTTGGAATTCGTGTGTGCTATACAATGGGTCTATTCATGTATATTTTCGATATCAAAAGTCTAGGCCACGCAAACAATGTAACGATTATTGCCTTCGCGTTATCTTTGAGGATTCACAATCTTTTTGATATACATATGACATTTAGTTAAATATCGCTATCACGAGTTCGGTATTTGATATTGTACATTATTTACAAAAACAGTTTAATAATTAAAATATGGCTCAATTTGTCATAAATTAAAATCTGTAATTTAATAACTGTTCCGTAAAAAAACATTCGATAAGCCACGATTAAATTTTACCTAAAGTTCAATATTAAGTTTTTTTTTATATATTTTCGATGTACAGGCCTACTACAGGCTAATAGAGAGTCAACTCGAGGCTAGGTCAACATGTCCAACGTTAACATTGAAGGATAAATAAACTAGACCATGAAATTCGTCATTGATTGTTAACAACTTGGTCGTGACAATGAACGTTCCATCCATTGCGCTGTATGTCACATGGAGCAGGTACTCATTATATATATTTAAAAGCCTCGGCCATGGAATGAGAGCATTTTAGTAACGTTTGTGGACCTTGCGCCTTTCTTATCAAAAGTTGTTCACTTTTATGCGATAGAAGTATAGAAAAATTATAAGTTCGTTACTAAAATTGTTGCTACAATTAAATCAATACGCCAGCTTAACCAGCCATAACTGAAAAACCCGTAGCTATTATTGATGACAATCGATAATGGAAAATAAAAAACTTCAAAGCGGAAATATTTTAATCAATGCAAGCGAATAGAGTGGGCGAGTAGCAGATAAACTGCGAGTACCTGTATTAAAGAAGAGAACCAATAAATTTCTGTACCATCCAGTTTCTATTTATAAAACTGCTGCTGTATCTACATATTTCATTCTTCTATTTAAATACCGCAAGAGTATTAAAGTAAAAATATTTGGTTGTTGACTTTATCGATATCGACACAGCTTTTGTACAGTAGGCACAGAAAATAAACTAAGAACAAAAGTATTGTATAAAAACAATGTTAGTGATTACCAGTTATTCAAACGAGCGTTAATTTTTTTTCATAAGGCTTATGCTAATAAGCATTATGTATTCTTAAATTTAAATAGGTATATTTCGCATACCATTTGTATCGCATTCGCCTATGATATAATTATTGGTGGATATAGAGAGTAAATGTATGTTAATTGTAAAATATTTTTTAACACAACCTCTTCTACGGGATATCGTTACGGGCATCTTGTAATTTAAATTGATGGACCTTAAAATTGTTTTTTTAAAACGTATCGTTCTTCACGCTTATTGTTTAAAAAATATTAACACGTGTGAATGTATGTATAAGTACCATTCAATGATATATAACATACAAGAAGGTGACCATTAAATTACATGATTCACAACATCAAAATGATTTACTGCGCCAGTGTTAGAGTGGGTATTAGTAATCATTCATAATGGCAAATGTCAAACTTTATTTTTATGTAATACAAATTCCACTCCACAGAAGTGGTAGTCAATCTAATTGATTTTAAATGGACACTGTGGCCCATAAATATCTGTATTCGGCATCTCATCATAGTTATAAAGTACTACCTAAATGAATGTTAGATATTAGATTAGCGCTAGAATTACGCGGAAATGTGGTGCATACGCAGGTATATAGACCGTAACCCTCACGTCTAAACTACATACATATGTATATAGATACAGGTAAGGTGTGCAAATTTTATAATTATTTTTTTCATCTGTATATTTTCATTCGTTCTTTCACACCTACGAGTAAGTGGGGCAAAGATGGAGAAGATTATTATTATCAATATACTTTAAGTATTTGTAATACATGCGTAATGAATTTACATTCATATTGCAATTCTGGAAGTCTAGAAACATTCAGAAAACATCATAAAAACCATCTCCTTTTTCTAAATAGCAAGTATTCTTTAAATTTTTTTCTTCCAGATAAATGTGCCCTGTTAATTGTTTTTCTATTCTGTTTATTTTTTTTTCATACTTTTACATACTCAAAGTTGCCATTTGTGGCTTGTACCTACATAGTGAATAATCTGTTACGCTTTTTACCGTTACTTGAAAATACGACAAACATAAATTATTCAGTATGAAATATATTGCGTATTAACGAGGTGTTCTTGGCAATCTTCCCGCTTCTGACAACCAGTGACTAATTAGTATGCAAGAGAGTTAACCTCGAACATAACTACGTTACAAACGTATTACAAGTGTCGTCGTTAAAAATAAAATTAATGTGCAATTTGACTGTCGGCAGAATATCACCAATCATTGCTCATTACAACACTGGACATTTAAAGTTAGGAGACTTCATTTAATAAATAATATAGGTTGGCTTGGCTAATATATATATATATAGGTTGGATTCTTAAGATCCATCCGAGAGCTTTCCTCCAAGACGTTTTTTCGATTTACCTTAAGGAGATGCGAGTTTTGCAAAGCCGATAAAAGCCGATAAAAAATGACCTTTATCAATAGGATTTTAATATTCATCAGGTATGGTCTAAAAGTTTTCAATTTGAATGTGAATAATTGAGTTAAATTGACTTTAACGATTTCAGGTTTCTTTTTTCAAATTTAACTCCGTCTATATACGAATAGGCGATTCATATTAACTATATATGAAGATGAAAGAGATTCCTAGAGAGTTTCCTAGAGATGAAAGAGAACTAGTTTCCGGTTGCACATACCACTCACAAGTCATTATATTGTTCGCGTTAGCATAACGACTAAGTATTAACAAAATTACGTACACAATTTACGCATTACGCGTAAAAAATAGTTTGAATCATCAGGTGCATCGAGAGTCGACCTTCAGAAATAACAAGTTGACTTGTCAGTTTAAATCCTTTAAGTGCACGTAAATCCGCATCTCAAATGCGATTATCTATATATTGAGAGGGCGTTACGGAAATTCTTGAATAGAAATTATAAACAGATATTATAAACAGATTCTACTAAGCAGTCTTCATGCAAAACTTGCAACTGATTTATTCTAACAACGACATCAGAATGCCCCGTGTCTCAATATATATGTATAACTATCACAAACTCAAAGCTGAATAAAAATCAAATCAAAATCTGAAAAATGAAATTTAAGTATTTCATTCTTCAAATCAAACATTATTTATTATAGAACACAGACAATAGCACATTTGGTTCCTCTATATTCCAATACTTAATCGGCATAGCGGCAAATGGTTCGAACATACATATACGCGTACATAATTCGCCTTCGTAGGTTTGATGTACCATTCGTATTTAGGTAGGCTTGCGAAGTTACAAAAAATATTCAGCACAAGACAAAGTAGTTTAACCACAGTGTAATTACAGTAGGTACAGCAGTCGTTCAATCACATGTCGCAGCTTACATAATTGTAATCTCTTTTTATAGATGTTAATTAGCTGTTCCCATCTAGTGCAGGTTTGCTTCTCACGAGCGGTCGTGATTCAGATGCTCTTCGATAGTACAGCATGACAAACGTGCGAGGACACCACGAATTTGCCGAAGTATGCCAAAATATCACTGCAATGGAAACTTTATGCATATTCCTCTCAGAAAGGCTCTGTTTTGTGTAAGGTTAAATTAAAAATCCTTGTAAACGACTACTTATCCTCTTTAATCGTGTAAGCTTATTTCCTTTTCAGGTTAATACATATTGTGACTGTTTTAAAACACCTTTATGTTACTAAGAATGCTTACTGCTATTTTATAGTTAGTTTACGTACGCCTTTTAAATACACTGCTTATTCAAATTATAAATATCGATGCAGAAATAGGATACCAATTGTTTGCTCAAGGACATTGAGGCGAAAGGCATTTTATGGAGACTGTAAAGTCGGATATCGGGTTTCCCCCAACATTTTGGTTCGAAAACTATCTGGCGACGCCATTCAATGATGTGGTCACGACGCGCCTTTAAACTGAATGCCATTTTTAAAGTCGCAAGGATGTAGCAAAACAAGGGAAATCCAGCAATAGACGATATGACAGTAGTATACACAAATAAACTGGTTCAGTTACGCCATCCGACTTTGTGACTTAATATCTATGCGCTAACATCCATTTCAGTTTTAATATATATATATATATATATATATATATATATATGTATATAGACCCAGTTGTAAATTACAAAAGAATGTATGACTCGGTTCAGTTTTACGTCACAAGAAACTTTTCTCTTTGAAAATCTGTGGGACAAATTCGTATAATCATGGAAATAATACAAACTTTTACTTGTTTCAGATCAATGGTATTAAACGTCGCGAGTGTATGAACAGTGCGCAAGTGAAATAAAGTGCCAGTGCAGTGTGCTCTCTGTTCTCACAATGAGAAGACGCTCGCGCATCTAGACGATCCCACGCCGTTCACATTATTATGCAAGCACGGCCGTAACAGCGCCTCGGCTGCACGTTGGCTTTACGAGTTGACATTTACTGCAATGTCGAGAGAATATTGAGCTATGGCTTTAGCGAATTTCACAGCAGCGACGATCGGTGCGGCGACGCCAACGCTGACCGCCACCTCCGCGGCGCCGCTGCGAGTCGATCTAGATGACCTGCTGTATTCCCCGGCTGAACTCCAAGCGGACTCTAATCCGCAACCCTCAAATAACGAACCTTTTACTCCACCGGCTAATATTCAAAGGAGATCCAAAATACGTAAACGTGCAGGCACTGCCTACCTACCTCCTCCAAATCAATTTACTCACTATCCGCGACAAGATAATGTTCCACAAAATCCTTTTATTGGACAAGTGCATACACAGCTCTATCAACAGAATTCCAGACTCGACATACAGATTGAGAATCAACGAGTGCAAGAAATTAACGCTCAGTATGATAATACGGGACAATACGTACACGATCCTAGTGGTGATTATGACTATGAACAAAGGAGAGCTAATAAAAACGGTCAACAAAGACCATCATATAACCCTGGGTACGCGGATGGGCCCTACCCGCCTGCTACTGCACCAAGTCCTCCATCTAGTCGAAGGTTCGAAGGAAACCCGAACCAAAATGTTAATTATAATTTCGCGAATTCTCCAGTAACTACACCGACTCCACTTCCCCGAACATACAACGAGGCTGCAAAGAAAACTAGCAGTAACAGCGGTAGCAGCGACCAAACGCCTCCAGATAGGCCGCGAGGTTTTACGAAAGTAGAATCTGGGGGCTCGGGAGGAAAAACGCAGCTCCATGCAGTATTGGATTATGACGACGATTATTACGACGATGTTCCAGGCCCAGGTAAATATAATTAAAATTTGATTGTTGCGTTTCAAATCTTTCAAGGTGTTCGACATTATTAATTCTTGTTCAGACTATTTCTGTCTACCTACGATTGTATAAATCGTTTATTTTGATGTATATAAATCACTCAACAAAGTTATTAAACCGATCGTTATCCGCGAAATGGTCTCGCCCTTACTGCCACTACATAGTGGAATATTGACACGATCGATCAAACTATTTCTATTATCAGTCGTTAACAGTCACAAGTAACCTTCGACTGCGGTATAAGATAGATGTAAAGAGCAAAACTACCCATTCATTGCACATTAAATTCTATTAACAATAAATTCTAGACACGTCAATCGATTAAGACAGAATGAGTTTGATCAGTATGAATAGACAGTTTAGAATCGCTCAAGGTTGTATTCCAGAGATTAAATTATAGGTATTAATAATCGCTTTTTATGTTTTAGCCTTTGGTAGGTTTGGAAGTGGTAATGACTAATTCTATGTAAACAAATGACAATGTAATGTAATGGTCGATGCAAAACAAAACTTGCGTCTTAACGGGTTGTTGGATGGCGTAATTTAATTTTTTTCTTCAAAACCGACTGACTACGTTAACGTAATCGATGCTGTACACGTCTAAAGTCGCTTCTCCAGTAATATATACATTTTTAGTTAGTGCTTGCTTAAGGCCGGCGTATACATCACAAACGGCCATTAACATATGTTTTTACGTGTTGAACGATGCAATCAAATGTCTTCACACCAAAGTTTTTTAAAAGGTTGTATGCACTATCCGAAAGACATATATCTCCTTCAGAGTCATTAAACCAATATCTTCAATTATCATTTGTTGAAATTAAATAATAGGTTCAGAAATAAAAATAATATATGAAGAAAGCTTCGCTGAAAATATTATTTTTTTCAGAAAATTATAAAATTATTTTAAAAATTTAACATGTCTGACATCTTCCATACATAAAAATACTTGCTCCGCCTCAGAATATTGTTAATGTCAGTTTAAGTTTGCGCACAAAAACGTCACTAATGGATAGTGTGTATACCTACTCTCAACTCGTACCATGTCGACCTTGATTTCACTTTCGAACTTGTGTTATTATCAGGAGAGGTCGGGGCACTCTTGACCACAGTGAGGCGTTATGGGCCGGTATGTTATAAGAGCTACACCTCTTTTTTACAGCTTTATGTTATTAATTCATCTGTCGATTGACACGTATAAAATATAAATGCATGGTGTAATATACGTTGCATGTGATAAATTTTGTAGTGATGCATGTAGGTACAATACTCGATTTATTCAATTATGTAGTCTTAAATTTGTTCCTACAACAAACATTTTTGTATAAACTGCTATGCAATAACACAATGAAGAACGGTAGTAGGTAGCCGTTTTATTGTAATTGTAACAGTGTACAGTTTTCTTTAAAGCATTAGCCATTTCTTTAGAGAAGCGCATATGATAATTCTTATATATCCTCTATAACGAACATTTGACGTAGTAGAAAACAATATTTCTGAGATTATATAATCTATGTTAATTAATTAGTATAATATAATCAATTTCTAAGATTTAACAACAAATTAATCTTACCTTGACATGACTAAAACAAGTTTTTCTTACTACTTCGACTTTCGAATTCTCAACTCGTGTCATCAAATGTATATAAAATTACTTTCCGGATACATTCCGTAAATGTCTGCTTAATCTATAAGTCTGCATTTGCTATTTATTTTATGATTATTTTGCAATAAGGGGTCGTTATTATTACTAAATACGCTCTATTTAGACTACATTTTTACTCAGGTAATAAACAACGTTGCTTTTCAATATTTTTTTTGTAATCTAATAGACAAGTCATTTAGTAAATAAATCAAATGCCATAAAAGAAGAAATCTGTTTAGTGTTGTCATTTTTGAGTATATAGTAAAGTTGACTTTTGTTTTGGCTTATTAGCTTGGTTTTGAACAATTTTTACTTCCCACTGATGAGCACGGGTTTCTGTTTGTATACATACATACATGTCGTCACGCCAGGTCCCTTGCGGGGTAGGCAGAAAGCAGCGAGTGCCAAATATATATAAATATGCCAAATATATATGTATACTCAATGTAAAATTGTCTATATGTATAAAAAACGTCTAAACATAAATATTGTATAATAATTCACCGCGTTCTGAATAAGAAATAAAATTGTATACACATATTTTCGTGACACCGAATACAAATAGTGGTTATCAATAAATAAAGATGAAATTGAATTCAGCAAAAAAACCAACCCAATCTGAACGTGTGTAAAACTGGCTCCGATCGTTATTACCTACACTTTCGAATTCCTCGTCGACTCGTTAACATTAAAAAATTACTTTTTGAATTCACTCGGAAATGTCCGATTAATTTACGGTCTTACATTCGTGGTCTATAATGCGTAAATATTATATACGTCAACGAGGAATTAAGCACGACCAATATATTATGACAATCCAATCAATAAAGTGAAATGTAAAGTTAATAAGAAACTTGTTTCCTCATGTCTAACTTAGACTGAACTAAAAAAATTTCATTCTCTCTTATATATATAATCCCGTGTTACGATGTTCGTTTGCAAAAATATTTGAAACCACTGAACCGATTTCAATAAAATTTTGTACTTATCTATTATTAGATCCAACTTAAAGATAGGATAGTTTTTATAAAATAAATAAATAATAAATGTCAATTGTCAATAAATTTTTACATAAAATAAATTTCCGAACGCACGATATATGTCATTGATTTGACATAATGTAACCACGGCAACGCGTGGTCAGGTCCACTAGTATTTATATAAAATATCTCAGAGTATTAATGATGGTAAGTACCCTGTACCACGAATGCATAATATTATGCAAGTCTTTTTGTATATATTTTGACGTAACGCTACTAACGTCACAGAGAATTAATTAAATCAGTCAAAATTATCAAAGATTCCTAAAATCTGTAAAGTTACCCAAAATCATTAAAGTTACCCAAAATATCTTGAGAAACCCAATTTTGTTTCTATTTCTTTAGTATGTAAGCATTTTTTTAATCAAATCTGTATCTTTTTTTATTTTACACAAATAGAATTATAGAGATATGACATAAATAATTCAATTATATGTATAACTAACATGCCGTCAATGTTGTTTAACTTTATACTTTGGGTTTGATGTTTTGACATTTTTAAGTATTTGAATTAATGTAAGACGTTATTGAAACTGCAATTTTTATTTCTTGCATTTCGTATAAAGTACATTGTACGAGAGACGAGTGACGTAGCTATTTCGGCTTATGTAACAGATACGATTAATAAATATGTAGTAGAAGTTCGTTACGCAAATGTCAGAGAAGATTTGGCAAAAGTATACCGCAATGAGAATTTATAAAATGTCAAAAGTTTGTCGTGATTTGCATTCCGTCACAATTTCCTTTACAAGGGTAATTTGAAAATATTAGACTTGTAGAGGCAGTCGAATTATTTCTTATCTGTACATATGTTGTAACACTGACTCTTAAAGAAACAACGATTGTATAGGGATCATGTAAGGGGTTTCGATGCTTTAGATACATCAATATTTTTTTTATTTATTAAAGAAAACTCAGTTTTAGTTTATTTAACTGCACATAATATCTTTATTAGTTTCTTTTATTTATAAATTCTTTCAATGATCATCAATTTCGATATTTCACGTTTGTCGAGCGTTCCGAGACAATCTTTTTTTCCATTTTTCGTATATTAATTTATTTGCCTCATTTTATATGTACTTGGCTGGAAGAAATAAAATTTCATTTTTCCTTGTTTAAAATAAGCGTAGTTTCTATTACGTAAGCTTCCCTCGGTCTTGACTAGTTATCTTTTTATTCATTTTATTCAGCCCAGTAACTGCACTTGCTTCTGACTCATTCGCGTCAAGTTATTCAACGTGAAAGCTTTGTCGTTAATAATGTGGACTGCATACGACAGGTTAAATTCTGACGTTGAATACAGATGAACTTTACCTGATCTACTTTTAAGCAAATTCGTACTTCACGAAATGTCCCCATTGCGACTGCGCAACACAAGAAGGGCAATACGTGTAGTATCTGTTACGGCAGCAGCGATTGCCTGGTGGTTTGAAATTCAGGCTCCCACTCTGAGAATCCGGGTTCGAATCCTGACATATCTCATTTGTTACGTGTGTTTTATAACCTAACATTCAAATATCTAGTACCTATATTAATTTTAAATACCCACCTATATTAATTTACACTTGGTCTATCTTCTGGATTATTTTCTGTTAGGCTCTGTAGAAGCGAGTTATACACTCCTAGCTTGCTATCCCTTTTCCTACACCTTTTCGAGTTCACTGTGTGGATGGTTTGAGCTTCCACTTTACCCACCGCAACCCGTAGCAACCCAATATAGTAGCTCTGTTCCGATCTATAGGTACAGGAATGACATTAATAGAACCTGTGCGTCGAGATGTTGTGGAATAGGTAGGTATTCACTCAATAGAATGCCGTGATTTGGTGACGGCACTGATTTTCAATTAGCCTTGGTAGTGACTCATAGAACTTAATTTTTTCTTTTTATATAGCGCCTATTTATTCATCATTTCCAATGGTTATTTTTAGCATTATTGGAATTCAAGTTTGACGTAAAAGCTTATGTACAGCGCAATAATGAGCACCGGTTTATTGTTCATCGTATGCCGTAAATAAAAAGGTTTAACGCCACTGCTGTAGGTTGTAGCCCTTTCAAATACCGACCTTACGTAGGATTACGACCGAACTAGTTTCTTTGTGCACGGATTAATTCATTTAGTCAACGAGCGCGCAGTAACATGTCCTACATTGAAAAACACTACGTTACCATCCAATAGAAATAAATTGACATCTACGCTATGCTCAAGAATCAATAACTGACACAGCTATAACTGATATTACAAGGAGAGAATTTAGAAATAAATATTTGTATTCGAATAACCTGAACAATCGATATTATGAGATCAAAGTCAGGTCGAAATGTACGCTGGATATAATTAATGAATTATGAACTAATTAATAAATGAATTCATCATTTATTCCTGGAACATTGTTCAATATATCTATATTTGTAGCGCCAATGTTCTGTAACTTGCTGAACTAAAACAATAGTGTGCTAGGTTAATGAACACAGACAACGAACGGTTCTTTGAATAATGACCGCCGGTGTTCAAATTCGTTCCAAGTAAGTAGAATCAATTAAGTAATCGACGATTTACATTGTCGAAGGTCTTACAAAATGAACATTTAGTTTTTTGTTTCCGAGTTTCGGCGGGCTAATCATCGCTCCCTAACGGTAATGTTACGCATATTAGGAAGCTTTAGAATATCAAGAACATACTAGGAACATAAATATCAATCGTGCCTTTTCCCGGGATAACTTTAAATTTAAACTTAAAAGTCAATAAGTATCAGTAAAGTCTAGACAGATATAAAATGCGATGGCCCGTGTTCAAACTTAATGACGTTTCAACATATTTTCTTTTTCAATATCTTATATTTAAATGTTCTGTATACATAAGATGGGTATAAAATGTAAAAGTTTTGCGTCAGAGATGTTTAAGTGGTATTCTTTATGTCACAGATAAAAATAATATGAAAGTTGATATTAAGCTAACATAGCCAGTTCTACCTGTTACTTAGATCATTGATTATACCTACTGATGAATATGCAAATTTTATATTGTGATAACTTAAGTCGTGGTCCTTAATTCGGTAATTAACATTTTTGAATTACGAAAAAAAAAATACCATTTTATGTCCAAATAAAAATGTTACTCCGAAAAAGGCGGAGTAAAGTGCATAATATGGTTAATTAACTTTTGTCGAATATGCAAAAAGTAAGAAATTTTAAAATTAACATTGTTTACAATCACACAATACTACAAGAGCTTAATAATTTACTCCTCGCAAACTGCTCCTAATTTGATGACATATTAAATTAATGACTGTTTTAATAGAATTTTTTTTTATTACTTTGTATAAATATGTGTAGGTACGTGTACGTTTATCATTTTATTCGTACTTATATCAAATTATTCACGTATTTCAAAAACACTTTAATTATATGTAGTTGACTGAACACTTTCATTTAAACCGGACAGCATAATTAAGTAATCCGTTAACAACTGTCATCTGACTATAATATATGACTATATGACCTATACTAACCTGACCTTAATAGGATTACCATTGTCAAAGGTTAACAGTTCGAAATACGTATAGGCGTTCTGTGCCTACTGTGCCTACTGTGTTCTCTGATTAATGTTCTTCCTCTGATGTTGTTTTATTATTTATCTAGAGCATCAATCATTCATATGTATATGTCTGATGATTAGATGAAAGGTTAAGAAATGTCTGTATACTTCATTTTTTGTCTTTGCCCAGCACTGAGATTTAGATGAGTAAAGAAAATAAAATGCGCATATGTTCATATACTCGTATCTTGAGGTAACGAGATAATGTTGAAACACAAATTTTATCGTTCCGCAAGGAACGGCAGGAGTCTTGTTAAAAAATTATATGTGTAGTATCTCCGCAGGCAAGCGTCCATAGAATTCCACCACCGATAAATAATACACATAAAATAAACAAGCAAGTCGGAAGGAATGTCAAGAAATACGACAAACGTTGTCACTTTATTGTTTCTGCATCAATATTAATAAACATTAATGAAGCTGTAGACATTATCGCGTAAGGTAATAACAATGGCTATTTATTTATCGATACGTTTATTTATCTCTGCATTTATTGCTTACCGATTCTATTCATAAGAACTATATAATATTATTCGACCACAGCACTGGCTTTAGACATAGGTCTAAGCGCTTTTTGACTGCTTTGTCTTCTCTCATACTGACCCAATAGGACCCAAAACAAGTTCATTTAAAGCCTTTAAAATTTTTTTTATAATCGTGTTATATGCATTACAAGTTAACTAATATAAAGGAAACTAATATGTATAACATTACCATACGTACGAATTTTTTTACTTCATATATTTTAATTCTGTTCCTTACGTCATATTGCCAAAGCAGGTTTCTAATTAATGATGGATCATTATAGGTCAATGAATGCTTGTTTAAAATTAGATCGTGATATTCTTAACAGGTTTTAAAATTCACATATTTTCTGAATGATATGGCCACTAACATGTCCTTCGCTATTGTACTTATGTCGAATATCCAATGTACAATCCTCAAGTGCGTAACGAAATGATTAAGTACAGTTGGTAATGACAGAGGTGTATAATAAGGTGTATAACTATAACTTGACTGGAATATACTTATATTAGGGTTTTCTATTTTTCACAATCCATTCGCAGTGTCATCGTGCAAATGGTAAAAATAAATCCTAGTACACAAACTAGATTTTAGTGTAATATGTGATAGCGAAACAATATGCAAAACGCAAAATAGCAAGACGGTCTCAGTGAACTATAGTTAAGTTTGTAAACAAGACATGACACTTCAGTCTATGTTCCTAATTCAGTCACACACTGTGCACTGGTTGAAATGCTCACCATTTACTACAGAACACACCACACTTAAAGTATGGAAACATATTTACATTATGTTAAGAAATATACCATACCTAAAAATCATTCATTCATTCATCGTGCGATTCATTTTATATTTTGATCGGGTAAAATATATACTGATTGAAAATTAAAATTAGCTGCTTCACCAAAACAGATTTATTTATGCATCATAAAAATACAGTAGCAAAAAGCACGCATGTAAATGTAATGGTAAATAATTGTTAGAATTTTGTACGATGATCAAGATTGATAGACACGAAGCCGCGGCACGGAAGCTAACCGAGACTAATCCTAAGCAAGAACTACTTAGCGATTTCGTAACCTTTGACCCGAATAAAGTGACGCACCCACAATATGACGAAACCGCGTCGCATTTCCACTAATATCTTGAGATGAGTCGATGACACATCATTTACACATACAAGAGCATTATTAATCGCTGCATTCTGTTCTCATAATTATTCTGATGCCATTGCAACTAGCGATAAATTTTCAATGATTACACGAGATCCCATAATAACAAATTGGCCTAATTCTAATAAGTCCCGTTGTGCCCGAAAATTTCAATAAAATAAATCTCGCTCAAATTCAGGAAGAGAGTTTAGTAAAGACCTTGGTATCTATCTGCAAAAGGAATCTGATAATTGCATACACATTACAAATTTATAATAGCAATAAAATATATCTAACCTACAATTGGTTGTTAGCGCAATTTATTGGCATATTGGTTGCATGACGTACTACGAATTCACACAGCAAATGTAGAGTCAGGAGTATGAGAATGCGTTGCACAGTTAGCTGGATGAATTGGAGTTTTTAATTAATTTACGATTGTTACAGTTGACATTAATTGATATTCAAACAAAATCATAAAATCTTAACAGTATATGGACTGTATTTAGTGACCCTCTTTAAGGTTAATTTATGTTAATAACATGTCGTTTGTCTAATTAACGGCTTCTTTGCGATTATAATGTGCTTTCGGGTTCGATTTAAGTTTTAATTATTCTGACATATTCACGGTATATAGCCAATTATATGTATAACAGCGCGGAGTTCTAAATAAATTCAAAAGATCAATTGTTTCGCCACCATGTTTACTGATAGGGACATTAAATTTAATATACTATGTATATTTAAGGAATGATCGATATTATTTGACTAGCTTCCATTTATTTTGCTCTAATACGTAAGTGACTAAACTTTGCTGTGTACATATATTTTTTCCAACCCTTTTATTGTTCCTCTGCTGGACACTGTAATCCTCTCACAGTGAGAAGGTTTTCAGCTATAGTCTATCATGTTGACTAAATGCGAATTGGCAGACTTAACGTACATCAGAAACTGTATATATTAACATACTCTAGGTGTGCGGATTTTGATTTTACTGCATGTCACAGGTACAGGCCGGAATTCGAATCTAAAACACCCTGAGGGAGTCTGAATTTCGCCACAAGGCTATCACAGTCACATCATGATTTTATGTGTATGTATGTGTATCAAAGTGTTATGCAACTAATTCCAGATACGAGTCATCAGGCCGTCACCCCGCTGCAGGGCCCGATCCTCCTACGCAACGGGTCCGTGCCGGTCGTACCGCTCACGTCCTACAACACAGTCAATAATGGAACCTTCTACCAAATACCTGTGAGCATTCCATGCAATTTTTATACATGTACCTACAATATTTTATCACAACAAATATATTAATGTACACGGCAATACTAATTGACGTCTGTTAGTAATAGTCATGACTGCTTTCATTGGACAATACATGAAACTTTGCACGTTTGACTTTGCCGCACGCGAGTGTAAATGATGAACTTCTATCGAAGTTATTCTCCTCCTCTTCTCCAAAATCGGCACCGCTACGCACTGGATATGGGGGCGGTTAACTTCTACAGAGGGATTAGATCTAAAATAATAAATTCGATAATGTCTGCTCATACGCGAAGCATCATTCTAGACTTTTCTGTAATGACTCATGCGCTTGGTGGGATAAAAATTAGAAGAGCCATGTTTTACAATTATGATGTGGAAATTATCTAATCATCGTTAAAGCTTGAACACGCATGTAATAATGATTGCTATATGTAAATTATGAAAGGAACATAATTATTAAGGCAAAATTGATATAGTAACCGTATATATGTATGAAGAGTGCCCACTTTTGTATTGAGAACTCAAAAGAGATTGTTCACGAAGTAGATATTGAACGATATAGACGAGTTGCTGGAGACACTGACTTCTAACCCAGAGGATGTGGGCTCGCTTCACACCCAGTATAGCCATTTCTGTGATGAACACATTCGTTTCTTTTGTTTCTGGTTGTAATAAAAACATCTATAAGCAATATAAATATGAGCATTATGTACCGGCGTGTATGCATGAAGAGAATGATGAATGCAGATTAAGCACGGCAGGTTTGTAAGGACAGAGCTATTTGGCACTCGCTGCTTTCTGCCTACCCCGTTAGGGACCTGGCGTGACGATATGTATGTACATATGTATTAATTGTTATTGAAATTCAAATACTTTTAACCAAATGCTTAAGCTTCCTTGGTGACGCGATAAGTAATGCGAAAGGCGTTGTGTAAAAGATAAAAAAGTAAACTAGGATAGATAGGATAGACTTTAAGTCGTCCCCTTGAATGTGTAAACGCTGTAACATAATAAATAACGGGATAAGCAGCGGGGAAATGTTCCGGATTTCCTATACCTTAGTGTTTCGGCCCTGAAATGTTCCTTTTATTTCTGTTGTCTAGCCTCACTACGTTGTGAAGGATTTAAGTAAGTAAGGAAGTAAGTAAGTATGTAAGTAATTTCGATAGTAATAAGAGAGACATTTTATTTAATACGCTGCTCTTAATTTGTTTTTCTGTTAATAATATGCTACGATTAGCTATTGTCTCGCGCAGTATTTAAATTTCCAATAACAATTAAACAATAAATACATAACTGGGGACAATACCACACACGGTATGATCACAAATTAGGCATATTTGCCTCTGTGTTATGGTGAATGGACAGCTGATAAACATACATTACATACGATATAGTATTTATATAGATATTTCTGTGACGACCAGAGACAAAACAAACAAATGTTTGTCCTGGGAATCGCACCTACGACCTCCGGTTTTGCAGTCAGGGTCTTTAACCACTCGACCACGTGGCCAGTCAATTGATTTTTATTATGAACCAAAAGCATGAATCTAAAACTTCTGGTGTCTAACGACCGTTACGCGTAATCAGTTACGCGTGGAATTTCTAAACACTATATGAAAAATGTCAGGATACTAGGTTCAGCGGTTTCAGTTACGCATTGGTATCTGAGTCAGTCAGTCAGTCAGTGACCTACTTTTTAAACATGTATACATATACATCGTATTATTACGTGTGCTCTTAACACGGGATTATTCAAATGTAGCGTTAAAAGGTTTCTTCAGAGCAGACAGGTAGATAGTACTTACAGCGCTTAGTACGTACTAAATTGCTCGAAAATATACCGTAAGCAACCTTAATGCAACTTAACATTTACCGCACGCTACGAACCGAAACCGCCAGTACACTTCGATATCAGATTGCGGTGTCTTGATAAATTGCGTCTTCCCTCTTACAGATGTCATAAATTATCAAGATTAGAGCGTGGTTTGACGCAAACGTGAATCTTTTCTCATCTCAACTTACTCCGCTCAATAAGTCGAAACGAACTCAAAATTCTCAATCCTTACTACAATTGTTAAAGCTGTCACATATCTTAATTATTATTATTTTTACATAGCTTTATTATTATTATTTTTGTTAATTATTACTGTTATCCTTTTTCTTTTTGGTTTTATTTATGTAATGTTTTAATATGTCCGTGCTGATGTAGCCTATTCTGATGAATAAACTTTTCTATTTCTAGTTACGAAGAACTTTTCCTGAAGACATCATAAAGTGCGTTGCTTTTTCTATTGACGAATAAAAATGTGATAGTTTTACCTCTTACTCTTAAGTGAATGGACTTTGACCTCTATTAATACAAGTTTTTTACACTATAAACTTTTTACCCTTTTGGGTTAGCTTATTCTAACATGCCTTCATTGTCGAGTATCTTTAGTGAAACATAATATACCTAAGGATCGCGCAAATTATTTTCATTTACCTTGCATTAAATCAAATATAGTACGTCTTTTAAACATTATAATGTCATATCGTGTCCGTCAATGCTTAGTTAACAGATATAGGTAACTTATATAACATACATAGTAATACCGTCTTTATTTAGTATTCATGTAATATCTGAATATGAGAAGATCGTTTAAAGCAAAACCGAACTCGATGACACCGTAGAACGAGGTCCTGTAGATCTACGTCAATACGTCACGCCATCTGTCTCTGTCCCGCCGTTGTCTTCCAATTTGGAACCGGAATAATTTAGCGTACGTCTGTCCTTTTCACATCTAAATCACACCACCTTAGGGTCACCAAACACACGTATGTGTGCATATTTATGTTGCTCGTGTAGTCCTGCAGCAATAAAATTGTGAGCAGCCCTGGGATCGCACAAAATTTTCATTGTTGATTAGTTAGTATTTGCGAATGAAGTGTTACAACTGAATTTTAAACCAGTTAATCCCAACCGATTGAGATGAAATTTTGCTTACACGTTTGGTTTGATAACAATATATTGCTATATGCGTTAAAAGAATGAGATAAAAAAATTAATGTGATTAAAATTTTTTGATTGACTTTTGATGATCGGACGAATTCTAGTTTTATTAAAAATTTTGCATTTAAGCAAGTTGTAGTCCAATAAAACGCGATGTTTGTAAATACAAAGTCGTCATATTACTTCCATTGTGGATGTAACCCAATTTTTTTTATTGTATAATAAATAGGCTTGCGTTTGATTGCGATTCCACCTAATAATAAGTGGCGAGCAGTCTAAGAGGAAACACGCTTGCCTAGAAAGTGCCTATTCACTCTTGTTTTGTCTCAACAATGGCACGTTAAAGCTTTTCCCAGCCTTATATGTACAGTTATTAATACTAACATTTGTATTGACAACAGATATTTGTTTTAAATAGGAATCAAACTCCCAAACGTCCAAATCAGTCGTCACCAACCAATACACGAACAAGTCAGTAATTGGTATAAGACGCAGTGTTAGTATTAGACAATATCCAATTAGCATCAGAGGCTATTGTCTTCAGCCTGCTCTGTTTGTGAAGAGAAATTACGTTCATATACTACATAGAAATATACTAGAAACGGAATATACAGATGGATTGTACTCGTATTAACAACTTTTCCTTGCGTGCCAATATTGATTGTGTTCTATTTCAGTCCGTCTTGAATAAATTATCGAGCATCTCTTTGTTACAGTTTATAGCGCAATACATAATCATGAAGAAAAATTTCAAAAGTAAAATTTTCTCTTGGAATAAGAACGGGTACTCTCAATAACGAACTGAAATAATCCTGTAAACCTGTTAATACTAATCGATATAAACATAAGTAATTGCTTCAAAGTATTATACTCGTATGTATATGAAAACAACGATAGTCTAGTGGATTGTATCGCAATGGCTCATTGCTGGGTATGGGGTTTAAATCCTGGTTTTTAGAAAAAATTTGCGTTCATTCATCAGCATTCATTGTGTGTGTTAATGAATAAACCATATTTTTTAATATGAATGTAAACTTTAATTATCATTAATTTATATATACGTAAGTTTGCCAATTGTTACATGTATTAAGCGTATTATACCTACATATAATATGTTCGTGCCAACATTTCGTGCCATCTACATACTCGTATATGTTCTTTTCATGTCGCGTCCTCTGCTTCATTTAATAAGCAGGTCATAATTTAAACTTTAAATTAGTAATTGCATGGATACAGAGATTTTCTTTATATAGTTCGATACTTAAATCTTATTTCTTTGCAAATCGCTAGCAGTACTTTTGTAATAATGTTTTGATGTGTGTTAATATTAAAAGTTAGATAGGCCCTAAATAATAGGCCGTGACATAGTTGCAGATTGCAAATGATCTTTGAAAATAGATGTAAGTGACAATGAGAAAGATTCGGTATAAGCAGAGACTTAAACACGTAGTTAAATAATGAACAATACAAAAATCAATTGTTATATCGTTCGTCAACATTGTAGGTTAGTCCCTAAACATGTTACTAAAAGAACAATATTCTTCCAACTTCAATATTGTTTATTTCCACATAAACCCTTGACAGCTATCGGGATTCAATCAAGCAATTTTGGGTGAAAGGATCTGAGAAATATACAAGGAAATAGACATCTCAACTAGTCCGCTGCCCGCATGTTTTATTACTCAATTAACAGAACACCAGTCGTTTTGTTCCCTTATTTCGATATTGTCTTGGTTATTTACCTATATAACTACTATTAAAAGTTGTACATAAATAGTTATATCGTTTATTTGTTTTCCGATTTACTATTAGTTAGATAGACTATAAGTGCTTAAATTAACGTACTTATGACAACCCTGATTATATAATAGCACTCGTAACCAATAAAATAATGTCTGTCTGTAGAAAATGGGTACCTAGACATCTGAAATACTGCGTTTCTTAATAAATACTTAATTACGAAATTTTATAAATTTTAGTAGAAATTGAAAATCTTATAATAACATTTGTATTACGAATATAAAAAAAAATATTACATATGATTGGTCGGATCGATAGGAATAAATAAAAATGATCTCGCATTGCTGATATTATTTTTCTTATAGCAACATGTAAATCAAACTATCTGTTCATAAATTTCAACGTCTGATTAGTCTACGGATGACCGCAGCTCGACTCAAGATTATAAAGGAGATTATTAGGATTATAAAGGTCTACCAACTTAACTATGGATTGGTAGACATTATATCTCGTTGAGAGCATTCGATAAAATCTTCGAGCGCTTAGGTTTGTTTGTGAGGTTTTTACACTGTTATTGCGAGTGTTTTTTAATCTCTCAATCTTAAAACACACATAACTTTGTAAAGTTACATGCGTGTCTGGAATCCGAATCGCAGAGGCCGTGGTTGAGTAGAATTCTAAACTAGTCGGCGCCGACTATTTGAACGCTATTAATCTTCCTGCATTCCCTACAGCTGAGTGGAACTGCGTAAATTTTTCATTAATTCATTAATGAAACATGTATTAATTATATCTCCCTTTCAATTTGATATTATAAAATATTTAGTTAGGTTTTCAGGATTAATAAATGAGAATTAACCGTGTAAAATATTAGACTTAAAAACACTCAGTTATTACACAATAACATTTCCAATAGTTTTCTACACTCATCTAATACCTATATACCTATTCCTATATATTTCATCTAATACCTATATATTTCATAAAATCATGTAAACAGGCAGACGAGTTATCTGATGGTAAGTAGTCACAATTAATAAGTAGATTTTTTTATAATTATTTTAAAACAATGGTTTTCATAATCAACAAATAATAAATACATGTAATTTAAAACATTCCAAAAACTAATAACGATCTGAAAATGCTTGTGAAAAAAATTTGAGTCTAGTAGAATTTTTATTCGATATAGAATAGGTAGTAACTTACAAATTTTGTTTGCCTGCGGTTAAAAAATGCCGCTTATTACAACGATAAGCCATTTTATTTATTACACTTGCTTACAAATCTGAAAAGGGTTTTTAAATGCCAAATAAATTACAATTCCGGTATCATGTGATACATATTTCGTTAGCCTTAATTAACGTATTACTTTATTTAGTTGTATATGATTATAATTGCTAGCTTATTTCAAACATAAAAAAAAATTGTTTTTTTGATGACAAACTTATTTTACCAAATACACTTAGAATAAATGATATACATATTTCTTTTTTGCACCTGAATGGTTAATCCTTAAGTAGCTAAATAAATAAATGTTTAACAGTAATTAAAATGTAAATCATTCTCACCTTAAATTATTCATTTCTGCATTTGAAGATTCTAATCACTATACATAAGTCTGTAATTAACGTCACAAAGTTCCCGCTCATAATCAGATTTATTGAATAAAAAAAATCAGTCAATAAAAAATACAAACAAATTGTATATTACGCGTAGTAAATATACATTCAGCAATACAATGCGTAGTCCAGAGTTTATGACATTTATACGTTATTACTGCAATATAACACTTTGAAAGTTATATTTCGTAGATAGACCTCGTAGCAAGTACATTCGCGGCGTGCGCGCGTTGTACCGAGCGGTTATCAACTGACGCTACGAACCGCTACGCCGTAGTAACGTACGCCCGCACGGACAGTTCGGACTTAGATTAAAAGTTATTTATCGAACAATATTTCGACGACTTTCGTGTAGTAAATCAAAAAATATGCAATTTCTCAGTATTTCCAGAATTCAATGTGTGCCCTTTCATCAAGTAGAGCTACATTAATGTTGCTTTTTTTTATTTTTGTCTTTTTTGTTCACATTTATTGTTTTATTGTTTACAGACTGTGTTATAGCCTATTCTGATGGATAAATGTTTTTCTATTCTATTCTATTCAAAAATAAAAAGTCCACAAATAGGTAAGTCTGAGCCGCAATATATCTTAGTTTTAGTAACACACTAGCGTCGTTGTAAAGGAACGACGAGGCTACACATGAGCTGTATGTGTGTTGTTTATGTGTTAAACGAAGTAGTTTAGAAACAACAACATAATTATTATTAATATTTTTCCTGATAAATGCAACTTGGAAATATTAAAAACATGAGTGAATAGGCAGTTTATAGGCAAGCGAGCTACGTTGAAACTGCAATCTCAGTTACCATCAGGTGAGCCCGTAATCATACGCAAGCTTATTTTTCGATATATAAAAAAATGCGCCCATTAATTTTATTTATTGCCTTGGTTGCGCAGCCGTTTCTTGGTGGTTTATGCGTTTTGTGAAAGCAAATTTTTAAGGCTCCCCTAATTAACGCAGCCAGTAATTTTATTTAATGCGTAATATAAGTCGCCGTTACGTATTTTATTCGCTCGCAATATAATTAGTACACAAAAAATGAACGAATTAATAGCGTTTTTAAATTTTTTACTTATGGATATATGCTAAATATCATTTTCACCGTTCTTTGTCTTTTGTGTTATATTTAAAGTAAAATGGTAATATTAATACTTGAGATAGTTAAGCTGCTTGTATGTATAATGGTGATTTTAGTGAAAGTAGGAGAGGCGATAGAAGTTTCTCAAGCCTGTAGCTGGTGAAAATCCTTAATTTCTGCCTAACTCTGTATATCCTGTAGGATATACATACATAATAATAATAATATTAATAATATACTTTATTGCACACTAAATATATAAACAAAACAACAGAGTAGGAACAATAGTATATACAGTAGTATGCAATATACATAAACATAGGTGTAATATTTAAAAAAATGACACGTATTAAAACACTATTAATTATGTGATTTTTCTAAAAAGCATATAAAACAGAAAACTCTACCACGTGGTGACAATTATATCTGCACCAACTTGGAAGAAAAAACATTAGCGTATTTTTGCCAAAACATTTTAAACACTTCAGCTATTAAGCATTCCAGAGGCGAGCGTTGAATGTTAAACGGGCAAAAATTGAAATCCCCGCTGACGTCACGGGTTATTGAGGAGTGCCTCAAATATTAAGGTGCGGCCCTTTTAGAAATGTGCCCGAATTAAACAGCAATATAAATATCTTATCCTTTATTTTACAAGCTTTATATTAACTTTGTAGGTACATATGTATGTTTGTCCGGGTAGGAACCTTGCGACTGAATTGTAGACCAGTTGTCTTTAACCGATTCAACTGAAATTTGGTATACACGCTTATTATATCTACATGACAATGCATGATAAGCTATGTGACGTTATTCTAATTCCAATATGGCGAATTATGTAAGATGGCGGACTAGCAATTTTTTCTGAACTACCACAGTATGGGTATCAAATGAAAGGGCTTGCTGAAGAGAAAACGAAAACTTTCTTCTTTGGAGGGCATTTAAATAATAGGTTGGATTTTTTTAAGTTTTTAACATTCATTTACTTATTTATATACTTGTATTTGCTAACGAAACCTGTCTTTTTTCTTGCATATCCTTATATTCACAACAGGAAAATCCCTGTTTATTGTCTCTTAGTATAAAGGGACGTGACATTTATATTTGTGAGTATAGAAATAATAATAACAACAACCCTCCACACTGAGAGTTCCCACAAAGATATCCGGTAACGTGGATACTATGGGTACTAAAACGTGAATAAAAACACATACAGAATTCAATTTCAATGAACAAAAACACATATAGAATTCAATTTGCTGAATTTATGATTTAAAAGTGAAGTATATATTTATACTAGCTGACCCGGCGAACTTCGTACCGCCTAACAGTCAATGAATGCCGTTTCTGACCTAGGCGTTTCACGGGCTGCCTCTCTTTCCTCTTTTGTTTGTGAAGCATGAGTTAAGGCCCTTCTTCGCTTTGAAAAAAAAAGTTAATTCATTGTTTTTAAGATGTATTCTGCTATTCT